>JAGGAV010015626.1:0-40153 GCA_017657295.1 Termitomyces sp. DKA64 | reverse complement strand
CATCATTTCTAGCAATGTAGTATATAGGACAGTCTACAGGATAGAATATCCTCAGACTGAACAATAGCAGTGTTTCCTGGGTCTATCCACCAAACTGACTGTAAGAACCCCAGCATTGCTACCTTTGCTTTAGCTTGCTGTGCTCACCCCTTGCCTGACTCTTAGCCACTGCTTAGCTTCTTTGACTCTTGCTTGTTGCTTGTGCTTGTCATGACCCATCCCCAGACCCCTGCTTTGCCTCTAAACCTACCCTGACCAAACTCAGCAAGCCCAGAGCACATCCCCCTCCTCCCCTAACTTCTACAACCCTCTCCTACCCTGGCACCCACTCTGGCAGCCCCTGACACTTCTCTGGAGATCCCCAATGCTTCTCTGGCATTCCCTGTGATCCCCCCAGCCCTCTGCCAGTGTCTAGATGACTCCAAGTCCCTCCACTCTCCCCCAGCATGCATCATGGTTATGCATCAAGGCACTACCAACACCCAGCTAGTCAGTCTTAGGATGCCCCAAACAATTGTACCCAAGACCTACCTGCACCTTAGACCCACAGTCCCAGATGAGTTCCCCTGTAGGTACTTAAACCATAGGGTAGTGCTAGTGATAGTAGTCTTGATATTACCTACATTCTTGTGTTTGCTATGTCTCTTGTGTCCCATCTCATTGTTCTGTATCATCTTGTCCAATCTCATTGTTTCCCAATTTCATCTGTCTCAATCTTATCAGTTTCCATTCTTGTCTCTGTCTCTCATCTATTTTCCAAGTCTTGTCTTGTCTTGTTTCCCTCAGTTTCTCACCTCATCTTGACTTCCCCAATCAGCCCTGCCTTTATTTCCATCCCCCCATTAAAGTCTATCCCACCTTAGAACCCCCAAAACCTCTCTGTATTCCTGACTTAGACTCACCCAAGTTAACCCCTAGCTCTTGTTATTTAAATCCAGAGCTCCATATCATACTTGTTTCATACTTATCCATCACCCCTGCTCCTCCACATAACCTACCAGAGTACCTTGAACTTCCCCAGACCACTGTTATAAGCTTTGCCTACTCTGTTTTCCTCTTCCAGAGCTCACCAGAGCCTGAGATCATGAGTATAGACATTGTGTCTGCCTAGTAAGGGACTTGCCCAGTGCAGCTGAGCCCCCATGATCAGCAGAACCTGATATAATATCAAGACTCTCTCCTTACTCCATTCCCAATGTCTAACTACAATCCTGCATACCTGCCTGCCAGCTATCTAACTGACTATTATGGTAGGCCAGTACCTGACCCTATTATCTTTCACTCTATTTGATGCCCAACCACTGTGTCACAGCCACACCATGGTACTGGGCCCCAGAATCAAACCCAACTCCCTACAGCCCATCCATTAGTCAGGGCCCACCCCCAGACTGGCACTGCCCCTTATTGTACTCCATCAAAGGGACCTACCCCCACCTGCAGCCTGGACACCCCCTTAGCTCCATGGGCGCCCACAGCCCCAGTACCCTTGGCCTTTCCCCCCAGACCCTACTATGCCTACTCTGTTCCTGCTGTAGCCTCAGCCCTCCCAGAACAATTTGACAGATACTTCCCCCCTCAGCCTCAACCCTCCACTGCTCTCCCTGCTCAAGCCCCACCATCTCCTAGACAGCAATGGGTTGAAGCCTATGTCCAACAGTGCAACAAGGTCCTCTGCTCCCTCCAATTAGCTCCTGCCAAATTTGCCAAAAGAGCAAGAGCCCTCCTCATCAGCCTGGGACATTAAAACATCTCCAGGACACTGAAGACCTGGGCAGATCATCTTCTGGATTTCTATGAGCACTATCAGCAGGGCACCCTCCCTGAGAATGTCAGGAGTACCCTCAGGATTGATGCTGGCCTCCGGGAAGAATTCTGTGCCCTAGTCAACAAGTACCATACCAGTCTGAACCCCTGCTATTTCAAAGACCCCATGGACCCTGCCTGCTCCTTCCATGTGCAATGAGAAGAACCTGCCAGAGCCCAAGCTGAAGCCCTGGCCCCCATCCCTTGCCAGCAGCAAGAGCTCAATGCTGCATCCAACATCCTGAGGTCTCTCAATTCTGCCAGAGGGTTATTTGACCAGCCTGCCACTCACACCCTGGCCCTCTCCACTTGCCCTGGGCCAACTCTGTCCCCAGTGCCTTCTGCACCTGGGACTAGCCTACCAAGCCTGAACACCCTGTCCAGAAACCCCCTCAACCCCTTTCCTCCAATGATGACCTTACCTTCACTCACACTCTCTCCTACATCAACCCAGCAGGGAACCTGCCCCTCAAGAAGGAGCTCCCAAGCTCCTCAGGAACCAACCCCCTCATGTCAACCTCCACCCTCCTGGGAATATGCCCCACCCCTCTGCAACAACCCCCCACCCCCCCTCCAACAGCCTCTCAGCCCTGGAGCCCCCAGAGCAGCTCCTTCCCCTGCACTGCTCCAACCTCCACCCATTTCCCTGCCTAACCACCCTGCCAATGCTAACAACTTTGGGCTGCCAACCCCCAGAGGACCCCCTCCTCCTTGCTGGGCCCTGGGACCTCCCCCAGGCAATGCTGGCCCAAACCCCAGCAGTGAGCCTCCCAATGGCAGACCTCCTGGCAGATGGGGCCCAGCCATGGACAACTTTCCCCCTCAGCATGGAGGTGGGAATAACTACTATTATTACTACAATGCCAGATCCCCACCCCAAACCCAAAATGCCCAGGACAACACACACAACACACTGGCCTGGAAAGGGAAGCTTGACATTCAGAAACCAGAACCCTTGATTGGCTGAGACCCTCAGAAATGGCAGACCTTCTTAACACAGTATTTTACAATGTTCCAAGCTAAGCCCACCACTTTCCAGCTTGAGAACTCATGAGTGGCCTTTGCTGCCTCCTACTTGCAGAGCATTGCCTTCAACCATTACATGGCACTGCTCCAGTTGGACCCTAACAGCCCAGTACTCTCCAATTGGCTCACCTTCATACAGGAATTCTCCAATAAGTTCAGAGTATTTGACACTGTAGCAGAGGTGGAAGAAAACCTTTACAACCTCCAGATGCATGACAACAAACAATTCATGACCTTCATCATTCAATTCAAATGGGAGGCCTATGAAACTGGTTGGAATTATAATGCACTTTGATTTGCACTTCACTGCACCCTCCTGCAACAGATTAAGGATGTCCTCCACCTCACACCCAAACAGCCCACATATGACAGATACAAGGCACTCGTCACCCAGATTGATCAGTGCTATTGGGAAGACTGGAGCAAAAACCAAGGCCTGCAGAACAACTGGAACCCCTCCAGTAACCCTGGCTGGCAACCCAGAGCAACTAACAACAATTGAAACCTTGCCCTCATGATGCCTACTAACCCCATGCCCTGCTTTTCCCCCAGACAAGGCCCAGCTAGTATGACACAACCCCCTGGACCTCAACCCACTACCCAGCTTAATGCCACTGACCTCTGCAATGCCCCAGACCCTCTGGACCCCAGATCTGATGACCCCCCAGACCCAGACAATCCCCTAGACCTCATGGACAATCAGGAGGCCCTGTGCACCAACCAGATTAAGGATCAGTCCTGGATTGACATCCTGGCAGAGATCCAGGCACAATGATGGAAGGAAGGGGCATGTATTCTGTGTGGTGAGCAGAGCCATTTCATCAATGATTGCCCCAAATGCCAGGTGATGGGATGTGCTGTCTGGACTATTGACAGAGAAGACTGTGGTGACCAGTTTATGGAAAACAACCTGGCAGTTTAGGTCATAAAGACACACTAAATTGCAGATCAGACTCCAATGTCTTCTCTACCCTGGCTACTTTCCTCCACATAATGGTAATTGCTCCAGACACCCTCTCAGCACACCTCCCCTCACACTCTGCCCACAACCTCCCCCTCTGCACCACTCTCCCCTCTCCTCCAACTCCATACCCACCCTGATCAACAGCAGCACAACAGATAACTTCATTGATGAATCCCTAGTGGCACTTGCTCCACAACCTCCCCAGTGACTCCCCCTCCCAATCCCCCTAAAGCTCTTTGATGGCAATCTGACCTCTGCTGGCAACATCACTCACTGTGTAGAAACAAACATCACTTTCACCAATGGGCAACAGCAAGACCTCCAACTATTGATCACAAAGTTGCATGCCTCCACCCTCCTCATTCTCAGATTCTCCTGGCTCTGAATGACTAATCCTCACATTGACTGCCAAGTCTCACCCTCCACCTCAATTGAGATAGCTTGCCTGACCTGGGACCTGTCCCCTTCAACATTCCTCCTCACCCCAATGTCTCAGAAGTCACCCCCAATGTTCCCCAAACCCCTCCACAACTCCACTCACAATCCACATAATCATTCATCATCAACACCTGCCTCAGCAACTCCCCCATCATCCTCCCCACCCTTGTCAACAGTGGAGCCTCTGGAACCTTCATCAGTGACCAGCTCAACCTCCTCCATGAACTCCTTGATATGCCTCTGGAGCTACAGCTGTTTGATGGAAGATCTGCCTCCTCCAGAATCACCAAATTCCACCCCAGCTCCCTTACCCTCAACAACACTCTGCAGTTCCCATCCCACCTCCTTGTTAACCAACTTACAGAGGTGACCCCAATTGTGCTTGGACTACCCTGGCTGCATGATGTCAACCCCAACATTGACTGGAAGGACCTCACCATGCAGTTCCCCAGCCCTGAAGCCTGCCTGGCAGCCACCATCACTCTCTGCCCTTGCTCCTCCCATGACCCTGACAATTCCAATTTGGCTCCCAGCAGCACCAGAGCCACCAGAGTCTTCACCTTGCCTAAGGACAACCCAGGAGGGGAGGAAGAAGTGCCCCCACCCCAAACTCCTGTAGACACACCCCAACAGCTTCCCCACAACATTTCTCACAACTAGTACAAGGGCCCAAACTACCCCACTTGACCCCCAACAACTCCAGGCCCCACAACTGCACCCCCAATGCCTGACACCATTAATCCAGAAGCCCTTAACATCAAAATCATCAGCACTGTTCCTTTTGCATGGATCTTGCAGGATGGTCCCCCCACCTTCCAACTCCAGGTCATGCTGACACTTTTGAAAGAGCACATCCATGCCAGCACCACCTCACCTGAGACTCTGAAGACAGAAGAACAAATATTACATGAAGTAGTTCTTCCAGAGTATCATGAATTTGCTGATGTGTTCTCTGAAGGAAGCACAAAGGAACTTCCCCTGCACCAATCCTACAACCACATGATCCATCTCAAAGATGACACCTCCCCCCCCTTTGGCAAGATCTACAACATGTCAGAAGTCAAACTCCAAGCTCTCAAGGACTACCTCAATGACATGCTTGGGAAGGGCTTCATCCAACTCTTGATCTCTGCTGCCAGAGCCCCTGTCCTTTTTGCTAAGAAGAAGGATGGCTCCCTGTCTCTGTGTGGATTACCAGGGACTTAACAAAGTCACCAAAAAGAACTGGTATCCCCTTCCCCTGATTGATGACCTCATTGACCACCTCTGCAGTGCCAAGGTCTACACCAAGATAGATCTCCAGTCTGGCTACAACAATGTCCAGATTGCTCCAGGACATGAATGAAAGACTGCCTTCCACACCCACTATGGCCTCCTCAAGTACTTCATGATGCCCTTTGGCATGACCAACTCCCCCACCACTTTCCAGTACTTCATGAACAATATCTTCCATGACATGAATGACATCTTCATTATTGTATACCTGGATGACATCCTCATATACTCAAACTCACTGGAAGAACACCAGGATCATGTCCAAAGTGTCTTAGAATGACTCTGGGAGTACTACCTCCACACCTGGGAGTTATTGTCACTCCAGACAGCATACAAATGGACCTGGCAAAGGTCAAGGCCATCCTCAATTGCCCCCTGCCCCAGAACATAGGTCAAGGCCATCCTCAATTGCCCCCTGCCCCAGAACATTAAAGAGGTACAGTCATTTTTGGGTTTTGCTAACTTCTACCACCAGTTCATTGACAACTACTCTGGCATTACAAAACCCCTCAACCAACTCACCTGAAAGGACACCTCCTGAGTCTGGGACAGCAAGTGTCAGACTGTATTTGCTTTCCTGAAGAAGGCCTTCACCTCTGCCCCAATCCTCTGCCACTTTGACCCTGCCCTTCCTATCATCCTCAAATGTGACGCCTCCAACTATGCCATTGCTAGAATACTCTTGCAGATGGGCTCCAACAGCAAGAACCTCTGCCCCCATTGCCTTTTACACCTGCTTGATGATTCCTACAGAGCTCAACTATGACATCTATGACAAGGAACTCCTTGCAATCATCAAAGCCTTCCAGCAGTGGAGGGCCTACCTTGAAGGAACCCTGCATTGCATACAAGTCTGCTCAGACCACAATAACTTATAGTACTTCATGACCACCAAACAACTCAGTTGATGACAAGCCTGCTGGTTTGAAACCCTGTCTGAGTATGACTTCACCATCCATTACTGCCTGGGACAACTCATAGCAAAGCCCAACACCCTCACCCAATGACTGGATGTCTACCCAAAGAAGTCCTTTAAGGCAGAGTGCAACACATTCAACCACCATGTGGTAATTCCCCCTGAACATCTTCATGCTGTGCTAATTATGAATGAGGAAGGAATTCTCCACCAAATCTGAAATGTCTATCTGGATGCCTTCTTCACTTAGCATGACCCCTGGGACAACTCTGCCCACATCCCAAACCCCAACACAACCTTCACACTATCTCCAGACCATTGACTCTTGCTCTGGGACAGCTGAATTATGCTCTGGACCACAAGTCCATCCACCTCAACATTCTTTGGCAGCACCACAATCACAAGCTCCAGGGACATCTGGGAATGCATAAGACCCTCCAACTGATCTCTCAGACTTACTTTTGGCCAGGAATGAAGAAGGACATCACCCAGTACATATGAGCCTGCAAACTGTGTCTTTGAGCCAAGGTCTCCCAACTTTGCCCATATGGTCTGCTGAAGCCCCTCCTCATTGGCTGCCACCCCTGGTCCTCAATCTCAATGGACCACATTATCAAACTCCCCAAATCCAAGGGTTTTGATGCCATCCTCATCATCATTTGCCAACTCACCAAGCAAGCATTGTTCATCCCCTGCTACACATCAACAATGCCCCAGAGTTTGCCAAGCTGTTCCTGAACACATCTTCTCCAAGCACAGACTCTCAGACAACATCATCTCCAACCATGGCCCCTTGTTCATCTCCAGGTTCTGGCAATCACTATGCAAGGCACTCAAAATCAAGACCAACCTCTCAACTGCCTACCACCTGGAGACTGACAGACAAATGGAATGAGTAAACCAAACCTTAGAGCAGTACCTCCACCTCTATGTTAACTATTTACAGAACAATTGGCATGCCCCCTCACCAAGTTTACTTACAACAACACCCCCCACTCCACCACCAGGGTCTCCCCATTTTATGCCAACAAGGGTTACAACCCCCAACTCACCCTGTTCCTCAAGGACATCCCCTTGCACATTGCCTATGAGTTGCTGAAGACCTCCAGTCCCTTCACCAATTCCTCCAGGACAAGATTGACACTGCCAATTAAGCCTACTCCAAGCATGCTGACACTCAATGCAAAACAACCCCCAACTGGGCCCTTGGCACCCTTGTCTGGCTTGACCAGCACAATCTCAAGACCCAGAGACCCTTGGTGAAGCTTGATCACAAGTGGCTCAGCCCTTTCAAGATCCTCTAGAAGGTTTCAACCTATGCCCACAAGCTTGACCTACCTCCAGGGCTGAAAGGCCTCTACCCCATCTTTCACATTCATCTCCTCAAGAAGTACACTCCAGACCCCTTCTCCAGCCAATGTCCAAGCTGACTCCCACCTGTTGAGGTCAAGGATGAGTACTGCTATGAGGTCAAACATATCCTTGACTCCTCCCTTGTCTGTGATCAGCTCTGGTACCTAGTCCATTGGAAAGGCTATGGACCTGAGGATGACACTTGGGAACCCTGGAAGAATTTCTCCAGAGCCCCCACCAAGCTTTGGGACTTCCACCAGCAACACTCCACCAAGCCCTGGGACCCCTGGGACTAGCATGTACAGATGGCATCAGTGGGCATAATCCCCACCTCTGGATTCAGCAGGGATTCAACTCCCACCAATACCACTTATGTTCCCTCTCTCACTTTCCCTCATATCAACTGAAAATTACACTCAGATAGGCAAGAAAATGTTATCTACATTAGTTTGGATACACTATGCTACAACACAATACAACAAAAAAGTCCAAGAAAATTGATTGGTGCTGGAGCCATGGCCCCCTCACCCCTCCTCCTCCAGAAACCCCCTCTCCATCCCTGCTATTGCTACATCCATCTCCAGCTGAGCCACCACTGTGGCTAGCAGCTCCTCATGCCTTGGTATGGCCTTCCCCCACATTGACTGCCACCTCCCACCAAGACCCAGGGTCCACTGAATTTTGCCACCAGTGACCTGCCAACAGCCACTCCATCTGCCCCAAACCCTGCTTGAACTCCAGCAAGAGGTCCCCCAACATTCTCCACACACTGTCCTGCACCAATGTGAAGGCTGCCATTGCCCCATCCAGGAGGATCTGATGTTCACAGATCCAACCTAAAGATGGAAAGTCCAAGGTTAGTGACAGAGGCAGTCCAGGCAAAAGTACTTATGTAGGAGTCTTCCCTGCCCTGCAGCTGCCTCATTGGCCAACCACCCCTCCTGACACCTCCCCACCTCTACCTCTACTTGGCTTGCCTGCAGCTCTGAACCCACTTGCCATCCCACCACTGTACTCCCCTCCAGATGGGCCTCCAATTGCTCCATGCATCCCTGGAGCTCCTAGACCTTGACACCCCTTTTCTCCACCTCCCACAGAGCAGACTTGCAATCCCACTAAGCTGCATCTCAATCCTGCTGTACCCTCTCCAGTTCCTCCCACAACCTTTGGAGTTTCTCCCCCTGTGCCACCAAATGCCCCTCAAGTTCAGCTACCCTCCAGCACAGAGCAGGGTTCCCAGATTGCCCCACCAGTGCCTTTGACCCTGGCCAATAGACATGTGAACTGGAGGGGCCTGCCATTGCCACCTCTCTACAGGGCTTCTTGCTGGGCCCAGCCTCTGGAGGAGAGGATGCCCTACACTTGCCCTTGGCCCACACACTGGGAGCTCCCTCCTTACACCCACCCCAGAAAGGCCTGACTTTCCCTAGGAGACAAACCCCCTCCCTCTTAACCTCCCCTCTAGAACTACCCAATTGACCCTCCCTGCATCTGGAGACCTGACCCTGCCACCCTTCATCCAGCCACTCCAGCACCCACTCCAACTCCCATCCCTGCTCTGCAGCAATACAAGCTGCATGCCAGCCCTTGACACCAAGCGCTTCTTAGGCCATGCATGACATGGAAGGCACACCAATGAGTCCTGCTGAGATCCCACCACCAGCTCCTCAAACTTGCAAACCTCTCCCCAGCAAGCACAGGTCACACACTGGATAACAGATCAGTTAGAGTACAGTAGTGAGATTGCCCCACAACTTACTGGGGCCTCCGCCCTACACCACTCCAGGGTGGGGGGCTCCTGGACCTGCCCCACCACCTCCATAAACTGATCTGCCATCACCTCTGACTGGAAAACCTGCTGTGCATCTGGAACCACCTGCACCATCCCCAGGCCCAGAGTCAGCTGGGCAGAATAAGCTGGAGAAGAGGGGGAAGGTTGGGCAGGTGGCCCTGAGGTATTGGCTGAGGCTGGGACTGAGGAGGGATCTGCCACCACCCTGGACAGCTCTGGGGAAATGATTCAGTATGCAATGGGCACACCTGGAAGACTAGCCACTTACATTGTCAATACATCATGTCAACCTTCCTCCAGTCCTGATGCCAGTCAAACTCTGCCCTCCAGGCCTCATATTTGGCCCAGACCTCCACACAGTTCTTGTTGGAAGGAGGAGGAGTGGGGGACAATGAAAATAACAAAGACAAAGAGGCTGGGGAAGACATGGGGAGGTAACAATGGTAGGCTGGACATGTTTTGGTCCCCTTTTATTTTTTTCCTGGCTTCAATTCCCATGCCACCATCAACCATTGGGGATTTCCCCATGCTTCAAAGGGTCTCAATGCTGAAGGAGGGGTGATGTCATGACCTGTCCCTGGACCCCCACCTCACCTCCAGACCTGCCCCAACCAAACCCAGCAAGCCTGGAGCACATTCCCCCTCCTCCCCCAACCTCTACAAGCCCTCCCCTACCTTGGCACCCACTCCAGCAATCCCTGACACTTCTCTGGAGATCCCCAATGCTTCTCTGGCATTCCCCATGATCCCCCTGGCCCTCCCCCAATGTCTGGGTGACTCCAAGTCCCTTCACTCTCTCCTGGCATGCATCATGCATCAAGACACTACCAACACTCAGCTAGTCAGTCTCAGGACACCCCAAACAATCATACCCAAGACCTGCCCACACAGTCCAACCTCAGACCCATGGTTCTGGACAAGTTCCCCTGTAGGTACTTAAACCATAGGGCAGTGCTAGTGACAGTAGTCTTGATATTACCTACATTCTTGTGTTTGCTATGTCTCTTGTGTCCCATCTCATTGTTCTGTATTGTCTTGTCCAATCTCATTGTTTCCCAATTTCATCTGTCTCAATCTTATCAGTTTCCATTCTTGTCTCTGTCTCTCATCTATTTTCCAAGTCTCATCTTGTCTTGTTTCCCTCAGTTTCTCACCTCATCTTGACTTCCCCAATTAGCCCTGCCTCTATTTCCATCCCCCCATTAAAGTCTATCCCACTCTGGAACCCCCAAAACCTCTCTGTATTCCTAACTCAAACTCACCTGAGTTGACCCCTAGCTCTCATTATTTAACTCTGGAGCTCCATATCATACTTGTTCCATACTTGTCCATCACCTCCACTCCTCCATATAACCTACCAGAGTACCCCAGACTTCCCTGAACCACCATTATAACCTTCAACTACTCTGTTTCACTCTTCTGGAGCTCACCAGAGCCTGGGATTGTGAGTATAGACATCATGTCTGCCTAGTAAGGGACTCACCCAGTGCAGCCAAGCCCCTGTGGTCAGCAGAACCTGACAGTGCTGGCCTGCTCTTGCTGGGTTTTACCTGTGGAGTGTTTGTTCCCTTACAGCTAGCAGCCCCCAGGCCCTGTGCAAGGGAGGAAACCTCAGAAGAGCCCACCACTGCTGCAGACAACTCTGACAAACTGAGCCAGTACAGCACTGGAGGCAGGGCTGTGGCACTTATGACAATGATACATTGACTCCACCCAGTGACAATCAAACTCTGCCTGATGATTCTCATACTCCAACTAGACATTGATGCAGTTATCATTGGATAGAGGAGGAGTAGGAGATGCTGAGTCTGAAAACAAAGTGGGGGAAGACATAGGCAGATTTCTGGGAAGCCCCAGGGTATGTCCTGACCCCTTTTAAATGATTGAGAGCAGCTTCCTAATGGGTGGCAGCCTTGCTTCAACTTTGTTGCTACAGATTGATCAATATTGCTCCTGCTTTGATTCTCACACCCCACCAATCTCTGAATCCTGCCCTGCACCTCAAGGGTCTCAACACTGAAGGGGGGGTGATGTCACAACCCACTCCAGGACCTCCAGAGTCTCTCCTTATATCTCCAGAGCACCCATTGATGCCTCCTCAAACTTCCCCAACCATCACCCACCATCAGCACCCACCCCAGCAATCTCCAATATTCCCCTGCAAACCCTGGTGACCCCAATGGACCCTGACCACATTACCTGCAGACCCTATCAAACCCCCAACCCTTTCCAAGCTCCTGGGCACCCCCAACATCTCTCCTGACCCCAGCCCATATTGCTGACTTGCTCCCTTGATCTGCCCAATCACTCCAGAACTTCCCAATGACTATGGCATGACCTGCATTCCCATCAGTTCTCATCATCTGTGGCCTGCATTCCCATTAGTTCCCATCAGAATATTGCTGCAGCTGAGCAACTGATCAGAACCAACACCCAGCAACCCTGCATGTCTCTGTTGAGTCCTGCTGTCACATCTGCAATCCCCAGAAGAGGTCCAGTAGCCAGTATATAAACCATAGAACAGTATCTGTTACAGTAGTCTTGATATTACCTGAATAACTGTTACATTTCTTGTGTCTCCATCTCATTGTTCCATCTCATTAGTTTTGATCTTATCAGTTCCAATCTTATCAGTTTCCTTTCTTGTCTCATCTCTGTCTCTTGTCTCTATCTTCTAAGTCTCATCTTGCCTTGTTCTCTCTAAGTCCCTTGTCTTGTCTCAACTTTCCCAGCTACATTTGACTCTCTCCCTATTGCCCCAACTCTTCCTTGCAATTCCATGACCTACAAAACCTCTCTGCCCCCTCAACTCAAACTTCATCCCGAGTTACCTGGTAACTCTTGATGTTCAACTCTGGAGCTCTGTATTGTACTCACTCCCCACTCATCCATTACTCCTGCTCCTCCATCTAGCCTACTAGAGCACCCTGGACTCCTCCAGACCACTTTCCTCCACTTTGTCTGCTCAATTTCACTCTTCTGGAGCTCACCAGAGCACAGGATAGTAAGTGTAGATGCCATGTCTGCCTAGTAAGGACTTGCCCAGTGCAGCTGAGCCCCCATGGTCAGCAGAACCTGACACTACCTCCAAGGGCTTTTCTTGATTACTTTTTCATCCCATGCATATCACAACTGAACAGTATTGAACATTGGAACACCAGGTCACAGTGAGCATGCCTATTATTTTGCCCGCTGATCCAAACGTGATGATTTAGTCACCAGCTAGAGTGCTCTGCCCACACAACTTTCCCCGGAATCACCTCTGGGTCCAGAAAGAGGTGATGGCTGAATGGTCCAGCTGATGACGAAATCACAGGGTTTGCGTGCGGGCTCTTTCAAGTTAAGACACATGATTGACTCTGCCTTTTTAGTTATAGCTTATGTCTCAGCTTATTTGCTAGGATCTCAGTTCAAGTTCATACCATGGCGTTGAGATCTGTTCTGTTCTTTTTTTTTGGTTACATTCAATTGAACACTGTTGTAGTCAAAACTCGAAACTGAATGGGATTTTCCCTGTCAGCCATGGGGCATATATGTTGCAAAGGGAAATTTTTGTATGCACCTCCACTATCTCCTGTCAGACTATTTTCCCGAGTCGTCTCTTTTGTAGTATGCCTGTCTGCAAGGACTGCAGTGAAGACTTTCCATTATTGAAGCCTGATACAGCCTGCGATAAGTGCAAGGAGCTTGACGGAAAATCGAACACTGAGAAGGCTGCTATTTGAGTACATGCTGTTGAACAATACCAACCCTTTCTTGACTCATTTTTGCCTGTACGGTAGAGAAAAGGGCAATGCCTCTCATGCTCTGTTGTCTTCACTCATCTGCAACAACCGTTATGTAGAGGGCGTCGTGATCACTTTTGTATGTTGTATTCTTTCTGTATGCTGTTCACTTGCAAATGACTGACTGTTACTACAGAATCTGCTGAATCTATCCCTCAAGTGATCATGTGTAATCCAGGAGCTTAGACACAAATTCAAAGCCATGCCCAAAGTGAATCCGCTACCAGTCTGCTTGCTATTACTTCTGTATACCAGGATCAATGTCCACTTTTTCGTCTAGCTCGTCCTCGGAATCAAAATGCAAGCCTTCCAAAAGCCATGACTGCGAAGTTCTCCAAAGCCGGCACAACCACAAATGCGACAAAGACCTTGCTTGCAGATAGTAAAGCTGCACCAGAAAACTCCGAAAAAATCAAAATCGTCGCAAGTCTTTGGCTTAATAAAAGGACTAAAGGCAATTCTATGAAATTTATGCCAGTATGTATTAAACCTGCTCTGTGCCTTTCAATAGTTCTGATGCAGATACCACCAGATTCCCCAAGTCAAAACCTCAGAGCGGTTTGACAAGAATGCCCAAGTATTTGCTGTGCTGGGTGAGATCCTTCTGGAAATACAGGAGTTTCATAGTAAGACATTCTTCTCCTCTAATCATATCACGCGGCGAGCCACAAGAACCTTTGTCGGCATACATACTATTTCTAATTTACACTTCAGAGATATTGTATCATTTTATGCCCATGAGAGCGCTACAAAAGCTCTGCGTTTGAATGACAAACTTACCTCTCAAGGCATTGTAGAAGACCTCTTGAAGGAATTTCAAGAGCAGGGATGGATTTCGAAGGCATCCAAAGAAAAAAAAGGAAACTGAAATACGTGTTTTTTGCAATCAGTCGGAAGGATTACGGTTGTGACTGGACATGCAAGTAATCAGTCAGACAGGAGAGACTTCATTTATATATGTAATCAGAAACTGATGTCGTAACTCCTTGAAGTGGAAAATACGCATCAAACGGAAGAAATATATGCCACAATTAGAAAGTAATGCCGTAGTGCCGGAAGTGTAGAACAAGTGTATTCACGCTAACCCAGACAATGGATTATGACGGTAAGGAGAACTAGTATGTAGAGCAGTTAGTGATCCTTACAAGCCTCTGTTGAGGGAAGACGGGAAGACGGCTGCAGCAGTTGTACAAATGGTAGACAGGCCACATTACGATGTAGGGAGGGGTCTTATCATTAAACGTTGCGACGCCCGCCGATGGCTTGCACAAGCCTCTGTCACGGAGTTCCAGGACCCCAAACACAAGTACGATTTGTAATTGATACAATCAAAACAGACCTTGACCCCAGTGGACAACGGTACCCCTGTCATCTTAACGGTTTATACCTGGGATCGAAAACGTTTTCTCTCAGAAAGCCAAGAGATACATAGCTTCGCAGACTACTGCTGGTTTTTCGCTTGCCAGCAACTGACATCGTGACATCGCTCAGTGTCTCGAGGATGGATAAGTTCCCGAGATAGTACACTCGAAAAGTGTTGGTATGTGTTGACTTGCGGATTGTTGGAAACAGTGCAAGGGGGCAACAAGGTGCTCTGGCAACATCTAATCAAATCAATAAAGGGAGTTAAATTACAACTCGTCGTGGTTACTACCCGAAATATGGAATGCTTCTGCCAGCTCTGTCAACAAATTAGTTGAAATGGATCAAGAAAATAGTAGCTAACTGATCTGAGAAAGGAGAGGAAATAACATACTTCGTCGGGTTTGCGGTGAAACCTCTACCGGGAGAATCACATTGTACTCAACAAATAAATCTCCGTGTGTAGATTGTTCGAACGCAGGCATTCCTTCCCCCCTAATCGTTTGTACAAACCCTGAAGAGTAGGCTTAACGAGGATTGACGATGCGAAACCGTAGAAACGTACCTGGCTGTGTAACACCCTTTCTAACAAGGCGCACTATGTGTCCATCAAGATGAGTCAAATTGCGTTCGAATCCAAGAAGAGCCTGAATGGATCCCCATGACGACGAAGAGCACAGCTTGACCAACGCAACAACGCACCTCGTCAATTCCGATAGTTTCTTTCCAGTAGAGGCTGCTCTCCTTCCTGCGCCAGCCTCCCTTATCCTTTCTAGTCCGGACTCTGATTATGATATCACCTGTTTCCCAATCTGGGCTTTCGTCGGATTCTCCTTCGAAGACGATTTCGTGACCTTCAGGTATGCCGGGAATGACTTCAAGAGTATAATCTGCGGTATGCTCCACAACCTTCTGGCCACCACAATGAGGACATTGCTTCTTTATAACTTTTCCGCGACCTCCACAATCGCTGCAAGTCACTTGACTTTGCGCTACCATGCCCGGGAAGATCTAGCGAGGATGATAATCACGGTGCAAGATGTACGAAAGAAGCGACCCTCACCTGTTGCTTAACGAGTCGCACGCCTGACCCACCGCAGGCCGAACAGGTATGAATGTCACCATCAGAAGCTGCACCGGAACCTCGGCAATGATCACAAAGGATACGTTTCTTTGCTCTGAACTGGACAGAGTCATAAAAAGTAGGCAACATACAAAGAACACAGGCCTACTTCGATACTTGCTCCTGTATAGCTGGAACGACCACTAGTCAGTTTTATCAAATAATTGCTGCTATTCTACATACTCACACGTCCTCTAATGGAACTTCGAATTCGGAAACGGAGGAGGGTCCACGGCGAGTTTGTTGTTGTTGGTCTAAAACTGCATGAACAACTGATGATGAGTGAACCTCCTAGGTGACTTACAGCCACCACCAAAAAAGTTTTGGAATATATCAAACGGGTTCGCATGGTGTTGTCCGCCTTCATGTGCTTTCAGGCCCTCCTACATATGCTATCAATTTACATCTGAAAGCAGGCGACTGTGCAGTCAGTCGTGTATTGATCATGGCTCACCTCTCCGTATTGGTCATATATCGAACGTTTCTAGAAGCAGGTGAGAGAGCGTCGTCGACGTACAAGAACTTACGGTGGAGTCCGAAAGAACCTCATATGCTGTTTGGATAATCCAGTGACTTGTGCTCAATATATCAGTCGTTAGTCCCCTCACCATGCGCAATCTCCACGAATTTGTCTGCTGCGTCAGGCTCTTTATTCTTGTCCGGATGATATTTCTTGCTCAATCTCTTGTACGCATGTCTGATGTCTCTCTCTGAGGCGGATTTGTGTACTAGTTCAGCAAGTTGATTAGAAAAGCACGCGTCTGGCAGCTCGCCAAGATCCAATCCAGAAACATACAGCCGAGAGCCTTGTAAAGATCGGCGGCGGCAGCCAAAGAGACAAGCAACATGACAAACAGATAAGCCGAGAGCATGACAAGGAGAGCGAAGCCCCACAAAGGGAGGTCAAGTTCACAGCAGCAGAAGCTACACTTAACTCGAATATGAAATTCGGTCTACGTGTATCTAGGTCACGTGATGATGCAATTTTCGGACGAGAAGGAGACAGTCTCCAGTACCATGCTCACCAATCGAATATCGCACATTCGACGTTTCCCGTCGAGAGTACGTAAATATTCAGCCCACGTACAGCCAACATATCCATTCACCAAACTTCGAGGTACGCGTGTTCCCTGCAGTGATTATGTATACATAGTTCACAGGGATTCAGCCTATCCATTCCGCATATCTCCCGAAGATGCAATTCTACAAATGGAAGCGCATGCCTCTTTTTTCTGTTTGCAACGACCGCCCCCTTGGTTAGTGGAAGCGCGTTTTGTTCCAGAACTCGATTACAAGCCATTCCGGCCAGTACGCATCATACCTGTGTACTTTCCTGGATGGTACATCGATGCCGAGGTATCGGCTGATTTCAATCTGAGAAGTCTGCCGGTTCGTCTTTCTAAATGGTTTTCGTTCTCATTAATGGTGCTGACGCCCGCTGCCGAAGGGTAGGCAATCTGGTGTCACCTACGCTTCGTATGTAACGGCCTGTGCGCTATGAAAGATTCATCGATTGATTGTTACCAGATACATGCCAGGTCTTCGATATTACCGCATGTTCTATGATTCAGCTTTCTGACAAGTCATAGGGTCCGACTATCCAGTGCTTTCTAGTGTCTCTTACCGCTTCGACAAAGGTCCTTACCCTGTACCGTTCACTGAAGAACTTACACATCAACATGGTGTCGATGTGGCTTGCTTACCTTATAATATCTCACCCTTTGCATGCTTTGATCTCGCCCAGTCTGTAACCGATCCAATCCAACTGCAGAAAGACGTCAGTTTTGTCCCTTCATCCATTCATATGAGCATGGTCAGTATGTTGCCTGCGTTCATCCGTCTTTACATTGATAATCGTTTTCCTTGTGTAGTTCGCGGCGTATCCCGTCCTATTTCCGCTCTATCTTGCATCGTACGAATACGTTTATAGGGGAAACAAACAACAGGTAAATATATTCATTGAAGCTGCTACATCTAATGTCAGTCTTTCCCTCTCTGGGTCATACTTTTGTTGACAAGTATCTAGGGTCGATTTTGGGGAGAAAAAGTGGTTCTTCCCGATAATCATGACTATGATATCTTATCCTCGTTCTCGCAAGATGTTGCTGATAAAATGAGAAAGACCATTGGGATCTGCATGCGAGGCCATCCAGATCACTTCTTTCGATTTTATGGTTTCGACCATCTAAATCTACCAATTGCGTCGATGGTGAACGGTTGGCTTCATGATGGTGTCATCACCAATGATGTTAGACAGAAATTAGCGAACAAGAGTGGTGTGCTCACATCAGATGCTGATCCTCGCATACGTCCCTTTACCGTTGAAGAACGACAAGCTGTTCAGAAATGGCTCGCGCTCAGCGAACAAATTCGGTCACTGACAAGTGTTGTCGAGGTCTGAATTCCTATCACTATGTGGTTTTGTTTATCAATGCTAATCATATACCAAAGACCATCCAGAAAGCTTTTGAACTCGTTGAAATTCCATGTGACAGGATGATCAAGAGCTTCGAAAACAAAATCGAAGAGCTTAAGACAGAGCAGGACGCAGTAACACCACCGTGGTGGAGAGAATGGCAACATATATCACAGTAGCTGTAGTCTACATCTTTCAATTGCGCGTACTTGTTTTCGCTGTCAAGGCCAAAGTCGCGATCCTATCGCCACTTGTCACATCACGTGTTATCAGGACTGATCTGAACGGACCGGGGTCCGGTTGTTTCCTGGTCATGGTGCATCATCGGTTGAACGGAAAAGAAACCAATCCAAATCCTCATATTAACTTTATATCCTCTCTTCATCAAACAGATAGTTCGGAACAGGAATCTGCGCGACAACTTCTACGTGGTCTTGCGGCACAAGTTTGCCCAATCATGAAATCCCACGGTTTTTCTGTAAACAGTTTCGAGGAGGTGCTTCGATTCATGGGCTCAAAAAATAGAAACAAACTGATCTTTCCAGTATGAGTACAACAATCTATTCGCAGGCCGAAATTGGAATGCTGGCGAAACCATTGGTGCGCTGAGTTCGTTTACTACTTCGAAGCCGGCCAATTTATCGAATTCGAGAAGAGCTTGTTCTACGCAGGCCTGATGGAACCTTCCTACCGACTTCCTGGTTGATGAGCACTCTTTGTCAATGAGGTTCGTATGACCGGCCGCTTTCAGCTGCGGGTAACTCATCGAGACTTGCAGTTGGCGCACATAAAGGCATATGATATACCTTCGAGTTCTTTGGGCGGCAAAGTCTAACTATTTACAGCACATGAACCATGGCTCAGACTTTCAAGCCCTGTGGAAGCAACTGCGTGCAGAGGTACGTGCTTTGCAGGATAAGGGATACTATGGCGACGGTAGGTTTCCCCTATCAAGTATGGGATCTTTTTCTAAACTTTACATGTTTCTTGCTAGGTTACTGGTCATCTGGAATGCGTCTGGGCGACTCTGCTAAAGTGAGTGGACAAGGGATAGAACCGGGAAAGTTGCCAGAATATTTGGTTTGTTCTATATTAGACCGGTGTACTTTTGGCTTACCGCTGGTGATGTGTACAGTGCGGTGGTGCCCAAACGCACAGGCGTCCTACCGCCGCGTGTGGTTTTGACATTGCAACTGGTCCCCCACGCAGGGTATCATTGAAAGCTGAAGGCAAGAGGAAGGTGCTTGATCTGGGAGAAGGTGATATTGGCTCGTCTGATGTTGATGGGTTTATCTGAGGATGATAACTCCCCCCACAGAAGTTTTGCCGGCTCCAAAAGCCGCAAAGACATCCTGTAGCAGTGCACCGCACACACGGACAGGAACAACGGAACATAATCAATCACCTTCAGGACACCGCATCTTGCTTACCCCTGCGATGTGGGCCTGCCAAGTTTGTACTTTGTGAGTTTGACTATTGCGACGTATCAAATCACGAGATGATTGTATGAATTGTAGAGAAAATGAACCTGGGCATCTTGCTTGTTCAGCCTGCACAACCCCTTGAGGAGAACAATATTGGAATTCACGTCGATACAACGTACATAATTTCAACACAAGTCCCTTTATTTTATTTGTACATTATATGATATCCATGATATCAATCCTCTCAGTATCACGTCGTTTATCGCCAGCACCTTTTAGAGATATCAGATCAACGATTTGTGAGAGCGGCACCACTTACAGAATTTCGTATTCGATGATAGCGACTTCAGCCCCTCCGAATGAAACGTTGCAAGCGCCCCTGAACGATGGTCAGTTCTCAGTCCATTCGAACAGAATGAAGTACGAACAAGTGTTCGCTGGTCTTGCCAGGGACCTTGACCCCATTTACCAATGCAAGACCATGGTACAATTTCGCGCCGTGTTCCTCGTAACCGCCTTCGATAGGGCGTCTGCCCGGAGGTATCTGGCCGTGCGACGTGTGAACCCATTCCATCGTCTGCGTAATGAAAGGGAGAAGATCAAAACGTCCATGGTGCTCGCGCTCTATGCCACCGTACGCGACGGAGGCGAAGGGCTGGAGATGAGGTCCGACCTTACAGGGATGAACCGAGTTCCCGAAAAGGGCAGAGCCGACGAAAAGAGGTGAACCATTGACATCCTGACATACGGGTGGGCCAGCAACTGCGGCATCAGGAAAGGGAGATGTTGTCGTCAAAGGTACACGATAACCAGATGGCGGCGCGGAAACTGCCTGGTTGGTGTAAGGCTGAGGGGCAGACGGGAAGCCGGGAGCTGCATTCGTGAACGAAGGATCGTGTTCAGGATTTGGGAAAGGAGGGGGAACCGGAGGGGGAATCGAAGGGGGGAAACCAAGCGCGCCCGCACGGTTCGCTTCGAAGCTGGGAGGAACGAAGGGAGGAGGGCCCCATTGATCGTGGCGAAGTTGAGAAAGCCCCATAGAAACTTCACGACCTGGAACATCGTGTTCAGCCTTGTGTTTTTCCTCGTCCTTGTGTTTCTCCTTGTCCTTGTCCTTGTCCCTTTTATCTTTCTTATCCTTATCCTTGTGGTCCTTGTCCTTGTCCTTCTTATCCTTGTGGTCTTTGTCCTTCTTGTCCTTATCCTTATGATCCTTATCCTTATCCTTCTTATCCTTATCCTTATGATCTTTATCCTTCTTGTCCTTATCTTTGTGGTCTTTGTCCTTGTGCTCGCCGCTTCCCATTTTGAGGATGAGTCGGATGAAAACCAGAAAACGAGATGATCGAAGATTGTGAAGACAGGGAGAATCGAGGATCGCCTACAATCTCTGAGAGGGTCTTTATATGGACCCCAACGTGGCCACGGGCGGTGCACGTCGTTACAATGGCATGCTCAGCTGAACAAGTTGTGTGGATCCCTGCATGTGATGTGATGTGAAGCAGATGATGTGCTCAGCTTATTTAAATCTTTCGGCCTGCCAGTGAGGCTTGAAGCTCGAAGGCCTGGAGATCTAAGTCGTTTATCTCAAAATCTGGTTGGGCCTCTTCTTTTTCTGTACGAAAAATCGGTGGCTCCCTCAAATGACGAGAGTCTTTCTAGAGGTGTCATGTCGGCGTCTTCGTTGTTCTGGAAGGTCTGATTGAAAGTCCAACGACGGGACCTGCCCATGCATGATTCAGTGTTTATCATCGACCTCCTTCCAGTAAGTCACTTTCCGTTGGACATTCGTTGACGTGTCTTCACTTGTTCAACGAGTATTTTCTGTAACGAGTAAACAATTGTAGTCATCGCCCCTCACGGTCAGAAAGCACATAAGTCAAGGGGTAAGAGGTAGCTCTTTCAGCCCCTTTTACAGACTGTAGGTGACTTCTAAATTTAATTTGGAGGCTGGCGGGCTGTGCGTTTTTCCCAGTCCCAGAATTTGGATGACTGGAATTCCAATTTGCCACAGGTTTTTCAGGCTGAATCCAAGTTGTCTTCGGGGCAGACTCATTTCCATTTATTGAGGAAGTTTTGGCACCTATAGCACGGCACATTTGTATCATCCAGAGCGGCAAGATTGAAAGTGCCATACAAGGCGTAAACTTCGCAACGGTTGCAATCTCATCCAGCAACTGCTGCTACAACGACGGTTGATTCTATCTTCACTTAGCCTGGTCGTGGGGGTCAATGCATGTCGGGCTGGTGACCAGTCGCTCCATGAAAAAAATTGGCCTGTCTCAATGTGATGATGCCAAAGCCTAACAAGTCTAGCTTCATATGGCGACTGATCCACCCGTCATGTTTAAAAGGGGGTTACGCGGGCACTTGCTAGCCTGTCTATAACATCCTGATTGTCTCTGATCACTGAATATGATGTATTTAGTCGAAGCTCTACATTGAAGGAATTATAAAGCATTTATAGATATACAGTCATCTGTTTACGGTAGAGTGTGATGACCAAACAACTTCCGTAGTGATCTACTTCAACTGGCATCAATGCGCCATTCGATAATGGTTAGTATGAATTTAGAAAGTATGGAAAATGAAGAGAAAGTAGGGAATATCATGAGTTCATGTAGAGTGAAGGTGAGCATGGGCGATGATTGTAAAACTACAGCTCTAACGGCATTCAAAGATGAGAGCATTACAATCAAGTACGTATGCCAGGGTTCAAGAACCAATAACCTTGTCCCACCTTTGACTGGTGTGACTGCCTCTTCCCTCGCACTTCCGCATAGCTTTCAACACGACCGCCATGGGCAGAGTTATGCGTGTACATACGGCGATATCCGTGGTTTCTGATTATGTGGCTACACTATTATTGACCTCGGCTAGGCATAAATAAATATATTGATAGATATCATGCGAGAGAATGGAACAATCGAGGATAAACGATAACGCCACAATCCTTTTTATGGCGCAAGTTGGGGCTATTGCACACCACAAACCCGTTCATATTACAGTCATACTACAGAAAAATCGGTGAAAAGAATCATGCGATCTATGGACCCCAGGTAAGTACCACGCATCAATGCACTTACCTTACAGGACGCGCTATATATAGAATATGGAGTTTTCACAACACCACTATTCGTTCAATAAAGCCAGCTCACCTAGTTTTAGTTCACATGCAGATATATCCCAAAATGAACGGGAAGGTAGAATAGCGTCGAAAATTCAATTGTTATGGTTGAACGTCGTCAGTTGGTGAGTGGGGCTGCCCGTCATTACCGGTATTTACGGCTGATAGCCGAACAATCGTTTTTTTCCAGCCAAATAGTTTTTTCGGCATCACCGATGGGATATTCGGCAGCCTAGCTGCTAATGATGGAGAAGGCAAACGTGCATGGGCTCCTTGAGGCTTCTTGAAGAAATATACTGACAGGACCCCAGATACCTCTCCTCTTCGATCTATATATATGTAAATTCGATTGCGAGTGAGGTCCACGGGAAAGTCTTCCCTAGATTATTTGGCACCATGTCATTCAAATCACGCATTCGGAGCGTCTCGCTTATATTCGCGTAAGTCGCAACCTCAATAATGCATTTGAAAACGATCTTATGCCTCTGAAGCTGTGGAACCGCATTGTTCTCAGATGGTGACGAACACTGCAATGAGAGATCTGTACACGAACTAAGTCTTCTCAATAGGATATGCGAACGGAGTCGTTGGCAGCGGTACTTCTGAATTTCATATCTTCCCTAATATCTAATTCAGAACAATGTCTAGTCAACACGCGTAAGTTCTTGTCGAGAAACAGCACTCAGTAGTCGAGTGATCTCTTGTTGCAGTTTTAAAGCGGACTTACGGTACCGATGTTGTTTCAAGACATAACTTTAGCACTGTCTTGAGTAGTCTTGCCTTTGCCGGTGCTATAGTCGGAATGCTGATTTTCGGTCAGTTCAAACATCCGAGGTCAAAGATCACACACAACTAATACAGGAACACAGGTTATCTCTCGGATAAGGTAGGCCGAAAGTTTGGCATGGTAATATCGTGTGCTGCTTTCCTCGGATTGTTTTACTGACAAATGTAGTGAACTTGCAGATGTCTGCGACTGGGATTATTGCGCTCTTTTCTGGTCTATCTGCAGCCTCTTCCGGCATCCACGGAAGTCTTGATGGCCTCTTAGCCATGCTTAGCGCCATGCGGTAAGAATCTATCGTTTTGAATTGGGTTCAAGGTCAACAGCTTCTCTCGAATCGTAGATTCCTCTTAGGCATAGGAATCGGAGCAGAATATCCTTGTGGCTCTGTGTCTGCCTCGGAACAGACTGAACAGCCTGGAATTAGCAAGAGAGCCCAGCATCGTTGGTTCACTCTCGCTACAAGTGAGCTACACTCAGCCCAACATTACTTCATTGACATGTCGTATTTCTGCTCTCTAGACACGATGATTGATTTTGGCTTTGTGATTTCAGCGTTTGTACCACTGGTTTTATTCTGGATGTGAGTCTTGACCTTCTATCCTTTCTGTAGGTGATGGATGATATTTTTAGCTTCGGAAACAACCATCTCCGTGCTGTTTGGCGTCTCTCTCTGGGACTGGGCGTGGTTCCTGCCTTCTTGGTGTTCTTATGGCGACTCAACATGGAGGAACCGGAGCGATACAAGAGGGACTCCATGAAGAGGATCCGCATCCCTTATGGTCTAATCCTCCGACGTTATGGAATCCGTCTGGCGGCGATTTCTTTGACATGGTCAATATTAGTAAACTGACTTCGACTATACCGGTCCAGTCCTAACTCATTGTTCTATCAGGTTTATCTACGATTTCATCACGTAAGTTCTGATTGTTTTCCACGTATCGACTTTTTGACGCATGTCTCACAGATACCCTGTGAGTTTGTGGAATTGCTGGGTCATCTTTTTTTGACGCTTGCAAAGTTCGGCATTTATTCTTCGACCATTGTCGACAAGTGGGTATGTCTGCCTCAACATCAGTCATCTACTTACGCCTTCCAATAGTATTACCGATAATTCTGACAGCCTTTCTGTTGTGTTTGGCTGGAACGTTGTCGTGAAGTAAGCCCGAACTGATTCATAGATCACACAGATTGTTACACTAGGTGCAGCTTGTTCTACATTCCAGGTACAGTTCTTGGAGCTTTTGTTGTAGATTACCTAGGTCCAAAATGGACCATGGTGAGTTCCAGTTGCTCTCCGAAACTTCTGGCAGAAACAATCCCCATCAGATTACTGGCCTCATGTGCCAAGCTATCATTGGCTTTTTCATGAGCGGTTTTTATGTCCAGTATTGTTTATTCATGATCGCCATCTAAACATTTTTTGATCACTGTTCAAGGCTTACCAAGCACATCGGCGGATTTGCGGTAAGATAGAATACTTAGTATTACTTTACCCCTGAACGAACTTTGAGGTGATCTACGGTATTTTCTTGAGCTTTGGCGAGTTAGGTCCCGGAAACTGCCTCGGCCTTTTGGCAAGTAAATCTAGCCCGACTGCAGTCCGAGGACAATTCTATGGTGTAGCTGCTGCTATTGGTAAAATTGGAGCCTTTGTGGGGACTTGGGGTACGCTCAGTCTAAGCTGCCAATCGATTTGGACTCACTTTGAATCGCGTCTTGCCAGCCTTCCCACCAATGATCGATGGTATGTCGTTCAGCTTCTCATGAGAAACCACAAGTTCATCATACATATTTGCAGCTTTTGGAGGTTCTGAATCTGTGAAGGGTAACACTGGTCCCTTTCGGGTCGGTAGCGGTACGTTTTTAAGACTGGAGTTCTCATCCACTTGTTTACCAAACCCTGAAGGTCTTGCGATTCTGAGTGCTTTCATTACATTGTGCTTCGTCCACCCTTTAACGGTAGACGGTATGGAGAAAGAGGATCGTGAGGTAAGAATTTTTGAGCAATCTCTATCTGTTCACTGATTGGTGTCATTAGTTCCGTGAATATCTCGAGGGTAATGGTTTTGATACAAGCTTGATGGGATTGGGTGAGGACACAATAGCTGTTGAAGACGCTTTAGATGAGAAGGAGCAGGAAGTTGTGAAGGCTGTCTAGTTTTTGTCTCAAGATCTGGTGTTAAATAATCAACCATGAGTATAACAAGTGTATGATGACAGGCAATTCACGAATCCTGTTGGATACCGTTCAAGTTTCTCTGGATATTGAGAAGATTCAGAAACTTGATTGTTTAACCTCTCGAAACACTTTCGCAACACGGTTCTGATTGAAGAGTAAATATCGTACACAGGATGAAGGGTTCAATGCTGCATAGCGTCCCCAGATTTGCTCGTCTTCGCGAGCTCATTTCTGATATCAAAAGGGTATAAAATTTTATGTCGCATCTCTCTTACTTAAGACTCACCGTAATTGCGTGCTAAATTCATCCTCGATGTCATCATCGTCCCAGTTGTCTTCCCACAACTTGTCACCTCCAGACTTCGCTGATCCAGGTGCCGCACCACCAAGATGTGCAAGATTCGTTTGGGAGTCATCCCAATCTGAAAGAAAGTGGTGTTGAACATGACCATCCTGTGAGAAATGCCACTACCACGAACCTGCTACCTCAAACTCCTCAAACTCATCGTCTTCTTCCAAGACACCGAGATGATGCTGAGTCACCTCTGTCTTTTGTTCGTCGGCCTTGGAAGTGCTTTCTGCGGCTTTAGATGTTGAAACAGAGGTGGACATTGTGGTTGAGATCAGAAATAAATCAAACGCGAATGACGCGTCTCCGGGGCGTGGGAACTGCGACCACAAATTTCCCAAAACGACTTTCCGCACAATGAAGATCAAGCAAAATAACCGTCAGGATGTACTTGGTTAAAGGCCTCAATGGCTATACTAGATACATCTGAATTCAGGCGAGGCTAGGGGTACACTCAATCTGCAAAAATATATGCCGTGAGTACTAGGAGCCCCGTGACTGGCGAAGTTACGACCGCTGAAGTGTCCGGGTTGAAATAGAGACCACCATGGTAATAGGTGTCGATGTATGATACGTTTATGATAATAAGAATAAATAAAACAATCCGACCAACGTCAGAAGTCCGAAAGATCCTGACATGGTTTCATGCTGCCTCGATCTCACATAAATTGTTCCTTCTAATCTGAGGCAAAACATGAGCATCCGCGTCCTGTTCATCATCAGAAGGATTGTTCGATGTTGAACTCGAGAATTGCACATTTTGAGGCACGGATAGCGATAGATGCATCGAACTTTCAGTAGGGGCGCCATTTATACGACGCTCTTCTGAAGTTACGGCGCCTCTTCGAGGTGGTGACTTTTCTGGAGTGATGAGTTGTTGTCTTCCTTGATCATTCATGTTCCTGTAGGAGAAGGTCGGGGTATACGTAGTAATTATCATCTCTGGGATGACAGGGCGAGGAGGGATACGGAGTTTGAGTGACGGCGTCTTAGGAGGAGTGAGTGGAAATTGCATTTTCCGTTTCTTTGCAGATGGTGTAGATGGTGAAGAATGTTTTCGTTTCACGGCGTCCGAGCCAACTTTAGACTGCGTTTTGGGTGTTTTAGAAGTGATTGGCTTTTCCACCTGTGTCGCTCCTTCCTCTCGCCTCTTTTTCCTCTCGGACGCGAGTTCCTTTCTTCTGGCTTCCCGTTGAATTTCCTCCTGCAACATCTCTGCAAATCCTTGAGCGTCTCCTTGAATCCACGCATCGAACACGCCTTCCCACTCTCGTGTAGGCACGGGGAAGTCAAGGTTGAGATATATCGCTTTCATAGCTGGCGTAGTAGGCTCCTCATCAGTAATGGGTGATGGCCGCGGTGACGACGATGGGCTTGGGCTGTTGCGAGAAGAACCAATTCCTCGGGAACGAACGGCTTTGGCAAATTCTCGCACCATTCTCTTGGTGCCGGGAACCCGGAGACTTGTTCCCACCACAAGAAGGAGGTCTGCTCCACTTCGCCCCTTCCCTTTTGAGGACCCAATCAAGTCCTTCTTCACAACTTCTCCCACCCCCTCACCATCTTTGTGTGCTTCGTTATACAAGACAACGCTTGGCCGAAGTTTCCCCACACCTCGTGCCCGCTTTCCTATCAGTTGCCGAGTTTTTTCCATTGATGTGCACTCGGGACATTGCGGCGGATGACCCAACGTGAGCGAAGGTAAATACTCCTCGAGAGGGAAAGAGCAATTGCATATCTGACAGTGCATAGTCTGCAGCGTGCCGTGAAGTGGGATACATCTGGGAAGATCACCAGATGGACAAGGAAGCTTACTTGCGTCAGATGGTTTGACAGGGTACTCGGCTGCCGTTGTTGCCTTAAAGCGCCCTTTACACCGCTTGTCCTCGAATTCCGGCACACCAAAAGACAGTCCGCTTTTCTCCTCGATAGCATCGATATTTTGTGTAAAGACGCGAAGTAGCTTGCCCCGATCATCGAGAGCCCGAAGAACGTTGTGGAATGCGGTAGGGTTGGCGGCTTGCGAGAGGCTCCAAAGCTGAGCAATCATTTGGCAGAACAAGGCTGTAGAGTGTTCCGACTAATGTGAGGCTAGTCAGAGGTCTGCATAGGAATGAAGCGGGAGGTGAAGCCAGGTGTGAAAGCCCAGTCAGAGTCTGGGAATTTTTGAAGAAGGGAGCTCTTGCTGAATGACTCACATTAAAGACTGATGCATCGAATAAGTCCTTCCCAGACGCCAGCACCTCTCGAGGGTTGTCTCTCTTGAGTGATTTGAACAGGCCATCTGCTGACCGAAAATCGGGGATTCCAGCTTGTACTGATATGCCAGCACCTTTGGGACTGTTTAACTCAGATATTTCGACTCGTACAAAGAGTGAGACGCACCACATATGACCACGATTCTCTTCGCTTTCAGGATAGACTTGATAGCTTTGTAAATCTGGGCCTGAGGATCCACTGTTTCAGTTAGGAAGGACGGAGCGGCTGGTAGAGGGGTATCCGCCTCTAAGGGGACGAAGAGGGTCATCTGCACACGTTCGGCCGTAACAGATGGTTGTAAGAAAGGAAGCCGTCTCACTTGAATTACCGAAGAAGGTATTCAGCACGAACTGCTTTGTGGCGCGGGAAATATCACGATCTCGAACCTTAAAGTTGAGATCTCGACCTCTTTGTAAGTAATAAATACATCAAGTGAGTAGCTACCCCATATTGGTAGGGATGAAATCGATGGATGGTTAAGAAATCTTGGGCCCAATTTATAGGAGGTTTAGTCGTGGACCATTCGTCTGCAGAAAGACATGAGCATCGCACACATCAGATCTAGGTACAGGTTCTGATAAGATCTCCTAATTGCAATACCCAGAAATGACGGACGCTTTTAGTCTTCTGGCTCGTCTCCCAGTCGGCTTCGCAAAATCATTACCCTTCTCGAAACTTCAAATTCGCGAGGACCTTAGCGAGAAATTCAGATCTGCACCATTGTAAATGCTCGGATCAGTGACAAATTGATCGCAAGGAGACAAAAAAACAATGTTCGCAATATTGGTCGTCCTTCAAGCTGTTCGCCATCGCTTCGTGCTCCTATACCCTTTCAATCGTTCTCCAACCCCCTTGCAAGAAGTTATCTGTAGTGAGAAACTGAGACAAATCTTGGATGCTGCCACAACTTGCATAAATGCATACTATGATATTTCTCGATGAGCATGATGGCTTGCTTCTCCACAACTCATCCTGACTGTTTTACCTTGAGTTGATGTATTGATGGATTTTTGAGATAAACTGCTTGTGAAACCTGTTTGCGACCTCTCGAACGACCAGTGGCTCCAAAATGACCAAAAATAGAACATTTTCCCGTCATCCTTGATAGCTCTCTTCAACAAGAGGCCCCTTCTGCCTTGTATCTCCATGTATCTACTACCGCTTCTGATACGTCGCATATACTTCTATGGTTTCATAATCGCTCCATGACGCCGTTCGCTTATGCTTCTTGTTCGCATCGTCCAGTCTAAGTTATGCATACGATGATACATTCGATAGTCCTCATGATTGGACAAAACACGCGCGGCTTTTGTAGAATATCAACGGACCGTGAATCAACTTTCGCCTCAAATTTAGTAGATCTCCACCTGAGTTATCCACGGACCGGAAACCCGACGCCAACGCTTCACGCCTCACGATAGGTAACAGGAAATTATCTCTTCCAGTGGAGGATTGATTGGTCTGATGAAATCGAGTGAGACCCATCGACCGTTGATTCGTATCTCTTCAGATTGTTTTTCACATTATTGAGGCACGACTATACTCCTCGTCTCTCAATTGCGTTCGTCAAAAGCAGATATATAAAAGGGTCTATGTCATATATCATACATGAGTCGTCAAGAAAAGAATAAAGTGAAAGTACTATGAAGAATTGAAGACGAGTCGCAAACGATGGTCCCCAACGTCGACACCACTAGCGAGAGATCGGCGACGTGATTATTTTCTCAGCTTCCAGGCTTCGTCAATACCCATCTTCGAAAATACCTCAGCCATGGCACCATCGGGTTGTGGATTCCTATCCGTCGGCATCACTTCAGGGGGGATGGTACCAATCTTGTCCATAAGACCCAAACCGCCCTCACTACCAGCTGTCATCTCACCAGGAGCCATGGCATACCTGACTGATGCGCTCTCGCCTACTCCGTCTGGATGGGTTGGAACTGTGCGAACAGTTTGTTCGTGTGCGAAAACGGAGGAGCTCGTGGAACTGACCTGGGTTCCACTCATGTTGGGCGCCTCCGTTGATGGAAAATCGATATATGGGGATGACGTCGGGTAAGCGCCCGAAGGCACGGAGTAGTGATTTGACGACGCATCGGGCTCGGAAACGACGTAAAGAGTGCTACGGCCATGGAGGAGCTCGGGGGAGAAATCCATCTGCTTCTCGTAGATGGCCGAGGGGTGTGTCGGTGTGCGCGACATTAGAGGCGAATCACCCAAAGCGGCGAAGGGCGAGTGAAAGGCACGAATAGGAGCCGCAAGACGGATTGCACGCGATATGCGGGCACTATTGGACAGGACACGAAGGACGGAAGACATGATAAGATTGAGTGGGGTGGAAGCATCCCTTACATACTTATAAACGGTCTCACTAGCGGTGGGAATCCTGGGGTAAATGGTCTGTGACGTATGCAGTCACACGAGTGGCTTATCAAAAAATGTTCCTCGCTATAATTATTCGGTCCTTCCTTTTACATAACTGGGGGACCAATATGGACAGGCCATGAGCGTTTTCCGGGGCGAAGATTGTACATATACATATTTTCACGATCTTCTCTACTTACGTAGAGAGACGGTCTGGTCTCCGCGCTCTGAGACAAAACCTCGCTGTATCCCCAAACGGAAGGAACAATTATGAAGTTTGTGATGGCCCTTACGGCTGCTAAGAAAATGAGACCACTTCTATCTTGGAGGCGAGTAACTTGAATTTTTTATTCACATCCGTACGTTTTAGTTTGATTGCAGGCATCCACGGCCGAAAGAAGGCGAGTACGTCGAGAACTTGATCAAGTGGTCCGTTCCAAGTAGTGCACAAGTACATATGCAATGAACGGACGTGAAAAGACTATAATACATTACCGTTTAATTCTACAATGATAGTCTCTATGCTGCAGTGGTCTCCGAATCCGCCTCTTCTATGTAGTACTTTCTACCCTTCGGCTGAGCGGCAACAGGGTCAGCAGCACCTTTCGGTTTGGGTCTATGAGTATCCACAGCTCCAATCGGCAATGCGTAACTACACAATGCAGCTTCAGTGTCAACTATGACAACAGGGTCTATTATCACTGACCGTTCTTCGTCGCAGCCATATGCCCTTGGGGTGAGTTTGATCACAGTGTGCAAGGGAATCTTGATATAAGGTAAATCTGCTTGTGGCAGGTAATGGAAGTAAGCGTATCTGAACCAATAAATGAGACTGGCGTAGATTGCCTCTCAAAAGACACACCCTTACAAGCAACGGAGAATAGCCTGATAATGTTGTTTAGAATCCGTCCACCAAAAACGCAGCAATGCTTACTTGATGGCCGATAATGAGAATGTTCTCTTGTCGCTCTAGTTCCATAATGACGGGCTCCAATCGCACTACGACGTCGCGGTAGGATTCCCCACCACGGTAACGATAATTAAACTTATCGTCATCCCGATTTGCAAAATCTTCCGGGTATGCTTGCTGAAAACAGTTAAATTCGGAACTGCGTCTAAGTGAGCAAGGGGACACACTTCTATTTCCTGATAACATCGTCAGTCTAACATCTTGACAAGAGGTAGATCTGCTATACCTCATAAGTCATCCCATCACATACACCTGCGCGTAATGATATCAAACTTATGTTCGAAAAAGCTCAGTGTAGTAAAGTCCGAATTATTTACCTGCATCTAATTCGTCCAGCGATTTCCAAGTGAGCTTGGGATATTGCAAATATTGGGCTGTTTGTATGGTTCGTCGGAGCGTTGATGTCCATACCTAAAGCAAGAGTTAATTGTCTACGCCAACCTTCACATTTAACACAACCTACAGTTAGTGGTGCATTTCCGATGTTATCGGTTACCAATGCTGGAAGGGCTTTCGCGTACTGCATCCCCCGAGGAGACAGGAGTGAATCCCCGCCTATCTTCCCCTCCAAATTAAACTGGCTTTCGCCATGCTGCAACAGATATTAGGGGTTGAAAGTCGAAGAAGACAGGATTTACGAACGCGAGACAGGTAGATACTCCGCGGTTTCAGATGCAGGTTCATAAGATAGAAAGCAATCCGACTTGACAAGTAACCATGAATTCTTGACATCATAACCTCACTTCCTACATTCACGATGCGTATGTAAGAGAGGTGTGGCTCCGTGATCGTTTCATAGACCTTTTCATAGGCCTTAATTCGAGTGAGGAAGTCCTGCTTCGCCTTCTCAGGGTCCATACCTTCATAGTCGGGATCTCCTGATCGAATCTTCAGCGCTACATTCGAAGCGATTAGAGCAGGGTCGTCACAGATCGACTCAAGAAAAATCAAAAGGAATCCCTTCTCTTTGGCCACACGTTCCTCGATACTGGCCCTAATGGTGCGTAAGTTTCGCGCATGTCATACCTATTCCAACTCGAAAAGCAAACTTGCCTTCGGCTATGAGTGCTATTCGTGGCATCTGACAGTAGGTCAAGCACGAAACAAACTTTATAGAGTACGATCAAACAGACCATGAATGCCGACATTACCACCATCTTTGAGCCATTGTATGAGCATTTCAAGACTATCACGAGCAAGTTGTTCTCTCGATTCAGTTGCACTCTGATTGTCGTGGCTAAAATATTGCGCTGTATGGTCTTCTTTGATTCCACTTCTAAGCATGTACTGTTAGATCGACGTCAAGTCAAGTACAGAATTGCCCATACTGTTTTGCCTTTTGCTTGGCCCGTGTACGTCGTAGCTGTCCAACATTAAACACCTGACATTGTATATTGAGACAAGGTTTCTGCAATTGCTGTTGGCTAGAATATTACCTTGACATCATACTCAAGCCACTGGCGAAATAGGTGAGATACAACATCAACTAATCATGAGATGACGCACTTTAAGATAAATCATAAGCTTGTTACTCAGGTATGATTTCCCCCGAGCTGGAAGTCCGACCTGGCAAAATGAGCTCAAGCGATTGAGCGACTGGCTGATCATGGATTCCCCACCATCGCGACCACGATCTTCGATTCGGAGTAGTCAGGCTTCTTGACTGATCTTGAATCAGGACTGGTTTTGATCATTAAGCGTAAACCACACCTTTTCCTCCAATACCCTTCACAGATTGTGGGGGCGTCGCTGCCTGAGATCCAATTCGACTGACAACTGTGGACTCATCAAATTGCTTTAGCCTGTATTAAGAACACTCTTGAAATAAACAAAGAAACCACGGTCAAGTATAAAGTACGCACATGGGTCCACCGGCACCGAATAGGACTGGCGGAGAATGAGTTGTTTTCTCATCGTTGTTGAACTCGGCTTGTGACAGCATCATGTCTTGTAGTGCACCGGCAGCGCGTGTGAGATCGTCAGATATCCTGAGTGTAGGGATAGGTTGGTAATCATCCGGTTCTGCCATAATTGACTCAGATTCTGGAAAAATAGAGGCAGCGAATGAAGACGTGGGATAAGATCCAACGTGTCTCGCCGTCCGACCCGTTTGATGCCGGTCTGCAAGCCAGTTCTCGTCGCTTGAGAATCAGATAGTCAAAATTCGATCATGTGATGCTGCATTCCAGGAGAAAAAAGTGTACATTGATATTGCATTGTCATCCCGCAGGTGCAGCAATCAACATTACGACAACATTACGACAAGCTAGGTAATACAACTGAATGGAGCGGAAAACAATTAATTAAGGATGTGAGGTGGTCGTGAATCGAGAGTTCGTAAAGTGGACACAGACGATGAAGGTTGCATTGAGAACGCAAGCATGTACGCGGGATTGGATATACGACGATGATGAATGAGGGTATCGGAGTGACCCAGAATATATGTTATGAATGAATAATGACCGCTGGTGGGTAGAACCTTTAATGATGAGTCTAGTGAAACCTGTCTCGTCAAGATAGCTTTGCGAACCACGGACGGAATGATGGTTGCGTGACATACCAATCGCGAAAAAATTCCGTCAAGGCATAACCTGTTACACCTTGTGTATTCAGGGCCGTATCACCCTCTGCAGCAGAGGGTGGCCCAGAAACCACGTCCACGCCCATGGCCACCTTCCTCATCCTGCTCTCCTACCCTCTGCATCTGCTCCCTATCATACACTCCCATGACCCTAGTCCCAGAAAGATCTCTAGTAGCAGTACCAGCAGTAGTGGTCTCTCGAGAAGTGGTCCCATTTTTGTGTTGAGCCTGAGCATACAAGTACGTGTCGGAGCCATTGAGGTGCACGCCACTTGGAGTGACATTTCCCGAGTTTGGAGAATGATGACCATATGATTGCTGCGCACGATAACCAGTAGGAGTGGGTGCAGTAGCGTATGGGTGGGCAAGTGAAAGGCCTGCATTAGTGTTAGCAACCTCTTGTCGGCTGGTACGGCGAGTCGTGGGAGCCAAAGGCTGGACACTACTGATATCACGGGCGGACGGCCTCTGTTCTCCACCAGTTCGCCGAGCGCTTTTGACGTGGACTGGCGCGGGACTGTGGACTATCGGTGTCGCCGGTGTAACATTATCCTGAACTTGCCGAGAACCACGCCGATGAGCACCGTGGTCTCTGTCTCTCTCCCGCTCTCGGTCTCGCCTGTCGCGGTGAGGTGTCGCAGGTGAAGGAGTAGCATGGGCCTGAGCGAGAAATGAGGACGTCTAGGTGGTTCTTATAATGAAAACCATGCGTAACAATAGGGCACATACGTTTCCGGCTTCCCAACCCTTGCCCCCGTTGAGGAGCATCCAGTCAAATACTCCATCTTCAGTCTCTCCCAAGGTTTTGAGGACTTTGGTGAACAACTCTCTGAGGAAATCATAGTCAGGACTCTCTTCAAAGCCCAATTTCCGAACGTAATTCATGTAAATTGCGAACTCCTCTGTATGAACAGGACTATTAGTCATGTAGTGAAGTAGAAGTTGGGCCAACTGACCTGGAAAACCCTCGCAGAGCTCGCTAATGGGTGTAGACTGTTTTTTCTCCCCGATCTTCTCGTACTTCTGCTTGTTCGTAGCGGCCCTCAATCCCTGCCAAGGCAGACCTCCACGCAAAAAATACATAAAGACATGACCAAGAGATTCTAAATCATCTCTTCTTGACTGCTCCCGACCAAGGTGTGTATTGATTGACATGTATCGAGCTGTGCCGGATAATGACTTCCGTTCCCGATAAGGGATGTGCACCTTCGTCTTTGGATCGCGAGGGTGTTTTGCCATCCCAAAGTCTAAAAGTTGACAACATCAGAGAAGTGTAATGGACAAAATAATGTCGAACCGCTGGACTGAGGCACGAAGCGCAGAGAAATTTCACAAGACATACCGATGATATGGATTGTATTTGCATTCTTCGTTCCTGGTACCCCGATCAGGAAATTATCTGGCTTGATATCGCGGTAGATCAGCGACTTGTCATGGATGGCTTGGACTCGTGTAATCTGTGCCGCAGAGAAATGTATTAGACACATGAGGGAGAAAGATATGACCGTTCTGGACGGGATATTGCACGCTACAGTCCTGCTATGGCACTGTTAAAAGGGAGGTGACAGGACTCACCATCTGTTTCGCGGCCATGCATACCGTCTTGATAGTGAACTTTCGTCCACACATGTCAAATAGATCTTCCAAATTGGGACCTAGAAGATCAATGACAAGCACGTTGTGCAACCCTTCTTGCCCAAAATGGTGAACTTGCGGAACTCCGGCTATAGGGAATAGGAGAGTCAGAGAACCTCAATGCTCAACTCAAGACGGGATCGCGAGCAACTCACGCGTTCCATTCAACGTTCTGTACGACCGGAATTCGTCCCGCAATTGTGGAGCATCGGATTTACGAGGTTCCTATCTACAGTATGAGCGTCAAACTCAAGCGCTCGGATACGACACGTACGAATTTAATGGCGACCGGAGTATTGGAAAGCATCTTACTACCTACAGAAGTAAATGTGGTCAGCACCGAGTAGGGCAGTGACGGACAAAGTAGGGAAGATTGCTTTGAAACGCGACCCGCCCAAAGCCAGATACAGAAAAAGAGATGGCGGTGATTATTCGTGCACAGCACAAGCACGCTAATTTAAAACACGACGATGGATGGGACAGAGAGAGTGGTGGAATGCCTTTGCTGGCACAGATCCCGTCCTTCGCGGAGGGCATTTGGAAGAGATTATCTGTCAAATTAGAGACGAAGTCGACGTACCCTCAAAGACAACACCGAAAGACCCCTCTCCAATCTTCTTCCCGACTCTAAAATGACTTCCGACAATGCCATTGGAGGTCGCAGACTGTGATGCGTGCGAAGAGGAAGATGCAATGACATGGGGAGTGGCCATTATTAAATGTAATTGGTGATTGAAGACGCCAGTTCAGAGATATAGGACGACGAGTGAACTGGAGAATACCGAAAGCCACCGAAACAAAAGAGAAGATCACTGGTCAAGGTCGTCGGTAACGGGCGGACTTCGATTTTTGAAATGCACGTGGCAGCTTGATCGGCATTCCCCGAGAACGGCAGACGGAATATTTTTCTCACTTCGGACCGATGGACTCATCCATGGTGTTCAACGCCACCTTACCTCACGATCGCCTGTATGCACTGAAACCAACAGGTTCAAATGTTCCGCTCATGTCGGTTTGAATTTTGATTTTCCTTGAATGTCCGCTGTACCTTCACTCGAACTCAATGTGTCATAAAACCCTCTTTCCATGGTGATGCTTTGCTGAATGCTATGACCTTGGGCCAGAATAAGATGTTGGAAGTACAGGATCGCAAAACAGCTGGTATATTGATTCACATGATCACCGCCGGCGCGGCGGTACTTCATTTCTTTTGATCCACCTCGAGGGGTCGACATTGCCTCTGGCAAATTACATTCAGATTTGACCTGAGTCGTTGGTAAAAGGACGATTTTTATGTGCCTAGCGGTTAAAATCATTACCAACATCATATGTAGTCCGGTTTCGGACCGAGACTCTACAACCTTGCAGGCCCGCTTGTGTCTGTATGTTTTATTCCAATCCCTCAAATGGTACCCTTGATCTACAGTGCGTGTAAATGTAGTTTTCCTCGTCTACTTTAGCAAGCACTCATCCAAAATTTCAAAATGTGGACTCTTCATTTTCGTGAGGTGTGTGTATTCGAGCTCGATTGGTGAGTAATTGGCTGACCAGTCAACTTCGAGTCTGAGGTTTTTAAAAGAATATTAGGGGAGACTTTTGAAATTTTGAATTCTAAACCGTTCACCGGTTTCCGTCGACCTCCATGCGCATACAATCTTTCCCTGGACTTCCCTGCGAAGCATCTATCCAGTTTAAAATCCAGATTGCGCGTCTGTTGAGAAGAAAAAAACGGGCTCAAAGTATTATCCTTGTGAGAGCCGGAAGAACGGTGGCGGTGTGAGATACCGTCTTGTTTTTGCTTTCAAGTCATGCTTACTCTTTCCCTCAGAGTGACACAGAAACCCTGCAACCTTACGATGCTCGCTATTCGGGCGTCTTAATTCCGCGGCATCAGGGACTCTGTTCGAATTGCTACCCTTATAGTTCACAGCCCAATATAACGCTGGATATACATAACCTTTGCTTGGTATCGATGTTGTTGTGGAGGTCTGAATTTTGGCCTTGACACCCATTTCCGGGAAATTAGGGAACACGATTTCTGTAGACTTGGTGTGGAGATGTCCAAGGTTTAGGCAACAACATGAATGTCAGCCCTCACATCTTTCAGAATTAGGAGTCAGAAGTATTGCTTTCCCCCTGATTTCCACAGAAAGACGGTTTTCTGGTAGCGAATGCAAACGGTGACTTTGGGACGGTATCTCGCTGCAGGGACAATTGCCTTGGCTGAAAAGTATCCTGTAGCTCAAAGACCCCTGGTCCATTTGTGTTAATTGCAGACAAACGCGCTGCGAGTATGCTTTAAATTTGTTATTCGGCAACGATGGGTACACTGGCAAGGGGGGTGCGAATTAAAATAAAACATATCGGGTCGAATTGTTTTCCAAGGGCTACTTAGGTGACCTATCTATCTGCTGATCTATGTCGGCTCACGAGAGGAACGAGTGGGAGGATGGGAGGTGATGGAGAGGAGTGATGAAGCCGGATTTCCTTTTGGTACGATGCGGTGTAATCTGACGTTTGCGTGTACTTGCGAGCAAATAAGATTCTATTTGGTCGCCCTTGCTCTCTCGCACGGATCCCGAGAGGGAAACCGCACTCAAGCCGGCACGGGCAAAGTATTTACGAGACAAGTGCTACAAAACGAGAGGGGATAGTGGATATGAGGGGTGGGAGAAACAAAAAGCCGAGTCCAATGGACTGACGAGCTCTGTGTGAGCAGGCAAAGGAAGCAGGACGTAGGTAGTACGAACCTGACGAGCTCTGTGTGAGTAGGCAAAGGAAGCAGGACGAGGAGAAAGTGAAGCGTAGCTAGAAATATATACGATGTCCGAACAGTGAGAGATAATGGGGCCATTGTCGACAATGCGACAAAGCAAGTGTGATATGGCCACTGGCCAGGGGTCGCGTCGCGACGTATAGAGGACGTGTCGCTTACATAGACGTCGATCAAAGGTCTTTAATCGCTCCATTAATATTCCAAATAAGGTGATCTGATCACTGGGCCATTTCAAAACTGGTGTCAAACTATTCCTGACACTGCTTTCCCCCACGTTGATAAGCCTTGCAAGCTTCACACACCCAGCCATTCACAAGCCTATACAGTCTAGGTGGATCAGGTCAGTACCACTATCTGTAAATAGCCAACAAAAGGTCTTACCTGCTGAGTTTCACAGGACTTGCATTTACACTGAATAGCTTCACTATAAGTCTTCTTGTCTTTTCTGCAGCAGCATATTCAATGGCCCATCCCATTTTTCCCAAGGATCTTCATCACTCTCTATGCATCCTCAGAGATTGCTGGACAATGTAGCCAGAGGGTGATTGATATTGGCAACTTTTATTGTTGTAAGCAGCCTTCCATTTTTTCAAGCTTTCACCACATTATTTTGCTGCCTTTCTGCACTTTCTGCCAGTTGGCAAGGCCATATTTCCAGTGTTAATATGTGTATTGCAGTATACATGATTGTCTGCATTGACAACCATATTTGATTCATCAGTTTCTGGCTAATTGAAGTAAGCAACATTGATGTATGTAAGCATAAATGGAGGGACATACTGTCATTATCAACTCAAGGTTTCAGCATCTGGGCTGTGGAGGGAAAAACAACCCTGAAAATCAACTTAGGACAGCAATATTTTGGCAAACAACTTCTATTTGGGATAGGTACTATTACCCTCCAAGAAATATTAACAGGTCAAGGGCTTGACCTGTAATGGTGACCTCCAGGAGTGACAGCTAAATCATGCAGCTAGCAGAGAGGAATTTGAAGTATATTAGAAATGACCAACAATACAAATAGTAACTAATCACCTAGCAGAGGGGAATCTAAAGAGAACAAGTCTAAGGATCCCCACTGCTTGGTGCAGTGCATCAGCTGGCAGTGGAGGCATGAGAATGACTGCACAGATGACTGGAGCTAACCCTAACCTCAGGAAAGTGCTTGACTGTAAGGGGACTGGTCTCTGGACTGTCCCACCTTTGCCTAGCTTAGTTCAACAAGATCAACACTTCTATCTAGCTGACTGTCACAACCTGTCTGTCAGGGGACCCACCTTTTGCACCTTCCTTCTTAGCTAATCAATGAGACAGCTCAATGCTTACCTAACCTGTCCTCACAACAACACCAAACAAAGTCAAGCACAATTTCCCAGTCACCTGGCAGAATGATTCCTTAGACTTGTTCTCTTTGGATTCTCCTTCTGCCAGGTGAGTAGCTACTGTTGT
>JAGGAV010015625.1:0-40278 GCA_017657295.1 Termitomyces sp. DKA64 | reverse complement strand
AGGAGGACTGGCTTAGAGGTCACTGCTTGCTTGAGGGCATCAAAGGCAACTTGCTGCAAGGACTTCCATTGCCATGCCATGTCCTTGACAGTGAGGTCAAAAAGTGGGCAGGCATGGTGAGAGAAGTCCTGGATAAACCTCCAGTAGAAGTTAACAAAACCTAGAAAGGCTTGGACTTCCTTCTTGTTCTTGGGCTCAGGCCACTCTGCTACACCTACTACTTCAACTGGATCCATCTCTGCCATTCCATGAGAGATGATCAGACCTAGATACTCAACCTTAGTTTATTGGTGAGGGGATTGTGAGGTGCATTATACATGTGACCAGATGCTGCCACTGCAGAGAGAAGTACAGATTAAGAAGGTAGGACTGTAAAGTTAGGAGATATCGATCAGAACAGAACATGGGGGACCCTCAGTCATTTATACACTGACTGAGGTGAGTTCCCCATACCTTACATATCATACAAGATACTTACAATACATAGTCTATTAATCAATAGGTACATACCACAATAGAGTTGTTTATACACCAACTGAGTCTATTAACCAATAGGTTATCAGCCCTGTGCCACTCAGCAATCAGAATGGCTCTGGATTTTTTTTTTGTGACCCAGACCCCCAAACCTGACATTGAATGAGATAGAAACCAACATGTCTCAGAATCTGACCCTATTCCTTTTGCCTTCAGATGAGAAGTTTGATGGCTCAAACTGGTCTTTATTCAAGACTATCATAACTGAGGCTGCTCATTGCTGCAGTCTGATTGGATATCTGATAGGCAAGATCAAATGGCTTGAGGAGGCCACAGATTCCAAAACAGACAAGTCAATGTTGACATTGACTTGGTGGGGTGTGATGAATCTGACCCTTGGCAAGTGGCTCTAGCACAATGCATACATGTGAAGCATGGTGACCCTGAATGTCATGAACCCCATAGGGGCTGGTGTGTCTATGAATGGTTCTGCCATGTCTGCATGGGCATCCCTCACTGTATTCCATGATGCAAGGACTGATCTTGCCCTAATCCATGCCAAGGAAGAGTTGAGCTTTATTAAATACATTGATGGGTCTAGCATCAAAGTGCACTTTAAAGCAATGAGGACAGCATGGGCAAAAGCCAACAACCAGGGGGGGTGCAAGTATCAATGACAGGTGGTTCAGGGCTTACATTATTAAGTTGATGCCCTTGTCATGGGCTCCTGTCACAGGCTCACTGGTGCATGAGATCTCTGCTGATGTGATAGTGCAACTCATTGTGCATGCCCTGTTGCTTCACAGTACCTCTGCAATTTCTCCAGCAAAGTGAGCCCAAGCTCTCTGATGCAAGCTGGCTTGCAGAATAGAAGTTTCCTAGTCTGTTCTAACCCCAACTGTAAGTGGACAGGCCACACTGTTAACAAGTGTTTTTGTAAAGGAGGGGGCATGGAAGGGCAATATCCTGATTGGTGGAGGAAAGGACATGGTGACAACACCTCAAGCACCATGACCACAAACACCTCTAACCAAAGTCCTTCTACAGTGCTGCAAGCAAGCTCCATGGTGATGTTGGCTACCAATAACAATGGCTCTTGGTGCCTGGCATTTTCAAACCTGGTGTGCACTGAGTTGGGTAAGAGGATCACCTATGCTGATTCTGCTGCAAGCTGTCACTTCTTTACAAACAGAGAGGATTTTGTGACTTACAGAGATATGAATTGCAAGACAGGTGCAACAGCAAAGGGCACTTTTAACATTGCTGGTTGTGGCAAGGTTTGGAAGTGGGTCAAGTTTAATGGGGAAGTCATTGAGGTCACTTTTGACAATGTGCTCCATGCACCTGAACTTGACCACAATCTTATATCCATTGGGTTGCTGGCTTGTAAAGGTGTCAAGCTTGGGATCAGTGAAGATTGATGCAATACTACATGCACCAGATGGTTGCCCATTCATGTGCTGCCCCATGTCTGGCACAATGTTTCTTGTTGAGTTCATTGCCCCACCACCTGCAGCAATGGCAGCATGCTCCCTCCATCACCCCATTGACATGGAGACCTGGCATCACAGGTTGGGTCATGTTAGTGAAACTACAGTCTATGAGATGGCCCAAGACAGTATGGTGGAGGGCCTGAAGGTCATGAAGATGTCATTACATGACAAGTGGTGAGGACTGCATACTCAGGAAGTAGACCCACCACCCATTCAATGCTGACATTGAACCAGAGGTCAAAACATACAAGAGGGTTGCCTTTGACATTTGAGGTCCAGCATGAGTACAGACCATGGGCAGTAAATCCCTGATGGTTGTTGCCACTGATCAAGCTGGTGCTGATTGCAAGGCTTGGTACCTTATGCACAAGACAAAGGAGAACATGCTTGTCTGCCTTGAGTCTTTTGATGCATGCATTGAGACCTAGTACAGGAAGCAATTGAAATGCATCCAAACAGATGAGGGTATGGAGTTTGTGAATGAACTGTGGGAAGAGTACTGCAAGAAAAGAGGCATTAAACATGAGACCACTGCCCTGCACTCCTCCTCTGCCAATGGCATAATCAAATGGTGGAACTACACAATCCTGGACCTTGCCCACAGCATGCTCAGTGACTCACACCTCCCAGCTCACTATTGGAAAGAAGCCACATTGATGGCAATTCATGTCCTAGATCTTGTTCTGAGTTCATGCCACCCTGGGAAGACTCCTCATGAGATACAGACTGGATGCAAACTGGACATCTCTTACCTGCACCCTTTTGGGTGCACTGCCTATGCAAAGATCCCAAGAGAGGACAGGGGTAGCAGGCTCAATGCATGGTCTGATGTAGTCTTCAAGGAAGGCTTGGCCCATCAAACTTTGCCAGACTCTCATGATGGTCCTGTAGCAGACCTGTTTGAGCTCTTTGACATCAACCTGGGTAAGCAGGCTGGTAGAGTCATCATTCCTGGTGCAGCTCCCACCATTCCAGCACAGACTGTGCCACAATCTCCTCCCTTAATGCTGAGTATGTTACTGCCATCACCTGCTCATGCTACTCCACTTGGACCTGTTGTATGCTGCTCTGCCTGACTTGCTGCAAAAGAGGTTCCATGGCTGCCACTGAGTGACAACCCATCTGACCTGGAAAGCAAAGACAAGATGTAAGCCTCAATGCCTGGGACATTAGCAATGCATGTGGTGGACATGAGTGATACATGGATCCCAAGATCATACTTGGAAGCAATGTGAAGACCTGACTTGTGGAAACCTGCAATGGATGCTGAGATGCAGAGGATGTATGAGCAGAAAGTGTGGAGGCTGGTGTTGCAAACAGAAGGAGCAAGGACTATGAAGAATCAATGGGTCTTTGCATTAAAGTATGATGCTGATGGGAGAGTCATGGGATGCAAGGCAAGGTTAGTGGCAAAAGGTATTACACAGATACCTGGCATCAATTTCTTTGCCACTTATGCTTCAGTGGTGAAATACAGATCCCTGCAAATGAATTTAGCTGTCAGCATGGTTCTTCAACTACAAAATCTGGTAGGTAGACTACACCAGCACCTACCTGAATGCCCCAGCACAGGTCCCTATTCTCATGGAGCAACCTGAAGGGTGCAAAGTCTGACCAAGTGAAGTGTTCAAGGTTGATGTGGCATTGGGCATACAGGTTGGGGGGAGCAAAAGTGGTGGCAGAAGTAGTGAAGATAGCAGCAGAAGTATTGACAACAGAGAGAGCAGTAGAGGCTGTGATGACAGCAAGAAGAGTTTGGTTTCAGTGTTGGATAAGGTATTGTATGGAATGATGGATGCAGCAAAGATGTGGTGGGGGATGCTGGACACAGACATGGCACAGTTAGGTTACAAGTACTCAGAAGCAGATCAGTCAGTGCAATACAGGAAGCAAGATGGGGAGAAGACCATGACTAGTATGTACATGGACAACACATCAGGACTGTTGTCATCAAAGGAGGAGGCAATCAGAGCATGGAAGAAATTGGGAGAGAAGTACAAAATCAAAGATCTAGGTAACATCAAATTTGTACTAGGAATCAGGGCCACTTGGGACAGAACACAAAGGCTCATACTCCTCAATCAGGAGGAGTACCTGAAGTGGACCCTCAAAAAGTTTGGCATGACTGATTGTACACTGAAATACACACCCCTACCACCTGGACTTGTCCTCAGCTGAGCTCAACAGCCAACAACAGACAACAATTGGTTTTACATGAAGGACAAACTTTTCAGAGAAGCACTGGGGTCACTGATGTATGTGCAGGTAGGCATGCAACTAGATGTTGCATATGCAGTGACCACACTCAGTCACTTTATGTCAAATCCTGGGAAGCCCCACTGGCTCACACTATTACATGTTTTCTCATATATCAAGGCAACTCTGCACTACAAACTGAGATATGGAGGCACAGGATACCAGGACTATATACCACAAGGATACTACAACTTGGACTTCATGGCAGATGTGGACATGAGGAGGTTGATCTCAAGGGGAGTTTTTCACCAAGTGGGGGGGCCAACAAGCTGGAGTTTAGGACACAGTATCCACATCATCAACCAAGGCCAAATATATTGTGTCAGTGAAGGCAGGAGAACAGATACAGTGGATGCATGCAGCATTGGTGGAGATCAAGATGGAGGTACCATACCTGGCAGATTTGAGGGGCAACAATACTGGCTCAATTTCTATTGTGGAAAACAAACAGAATCACAATTGAGTCAAGCACATCAATGTGAAGCACCATTATATTAGGCAAGCAGTAGAGGATGGAAAATTGCAATCACATACATCTCCAGTGCTGAGAACTTAGCAGACCTCTTTATGAAGCAGTTAGCAAGACCCCTACATCAGAAGTTCTGCATGGCATTTCAGCTCTTCAAGGAATGAGACACATGAGTCAGGGGGAATATTGGCAAGGGGATTATGAGGCACATCATACATGTGACCAGATGCCACTGCTGCAGAGAGAAGTAAAGATTAGGAAGGTAGAACTGTATAGTTAGGAGATATGGATTGGAATGGAACATAGGGAACCCTCAGTCATTTATACACTGACTGAGGTGAGTTCCTCATACCTTACATATCATACAAGATACTTATGATACATAGTCTATTAACTAATAGGTACATACTGCAATAGAGTCATTTATACACTGACTGAGTCTATTAACCAATATAGTCTGCTCAAACTCACACTTCTCAGGCTTAAGATAGAGCTGGTGTTGGTGGAGGCATTCCAAAACAATGTGTGTGATCTGATGGTGTTTCTCTAGGGTCTTGGTGTAGAATGAGGATATCATCAAGATACACACAAACAACACCCTCCACAATTAGATCACAGAAGATATCATTCATCATTGTCTGCAAAGTGGCCAGACTATTAGTGAGACCAAAGAACATTACCAGAGGTTCAAAGAGTCTGTGATTGGTTTTGAACCTTCCACTCATCTCCTTCTTTGATGTGCACATTGTTGTAGCCCCAATGGACATCCAACTTAGTGAAGTATTGTGCACCTTGAAGGTTGTTGACAAGTTTAGAGATGAGTGGCAGGGGGTAGCAGTTCTTTACCATTATTGCATTCAGGACTCAATAATCCTAAACCAGACAAAGAGGCCCATCCTTCTTCTTAATGAAGACTGGGGAGGCCATTGGAGACTTAGAGGGTTGTATCCTACCAGAGCTAAGGTTTTCCTGCAAGAACACATCCAGTTCATCCTGCTCATGGGGTGTAAGTGGATAGACTTTGCAACTAGATGGTTGGGCATCAGATATCAGCTCAATAGCATAGTCCCATTGCTTGCACTCTGGGAGTGAATTAAATGATGCCTTGGAGAATACATCCTCAAAGTCATGTAGATGATGAGAAACTGTGCTATGAAAGGTTTGGGCTGGGAATTTGCCACAAACACCTCAGCTAGTCATTGAGAAGTTGTCTGACTAGCCCTGATCTTTGCTACCCTAGGAGGAGGGCAGAGCATCATGGCATAGATCCTATCACCTACTTCAATGGTCTTGTTTGGAGACTCTGGGTCTGGAGCACTGGCAAAGTCTCTTTCACATCCATCTTCCTCCTGAAGTTCACACCCAACACCTCAGACATCCTTGTAGAGGGCCTCTCTATGAGAGAATGCCAGAAGGGGGGGATTTAAGAGGTCAAGATCAGCAAAAGGGAGATGTCCTGTGCAACAAGTGCAAATGGCAGCATGCTCATGGACCTTTGCTCTATGCTTCTTGCAGGCCTCCTCCACACAGGTCAGGCAACAATGGGGACAATGGCTCATCTTCACCTCACCCTTGGTCCAATCAATCTCAGGGCCATGTTCATGTAGCCAGGTGAACCCTAAGATCATGTCTTGCTTCCCCAAACTAGTGACAGCAAAAGTGGCATGTTCAGAGTGGTCCTGATAATAAAGCACCAGATCCACTACAGAGCAAATAGAGCCAGCTTTGTTGAGTGTGCCATCAACATTGTATACAGGGATTGGATGAGAGATGGGGCAGGTAGTGAGATGGTGTCATTGCACATAGTCTATGTCAAGGAAGAGCCTGTTGCTCCATTGTCAAGCATAGCAATAATGCTTTGGGTTTGCTAGGTGTTGATTGTTTCAATTTCTACTTGTAGCTTCAAGGAATTGACAGAGGGGATGTGTAAGGGAACACTTGACAATGTGGGATACTCCTATCCCACAAGGCCAAGTCCTGAGAGACAAGCAAGAGTCTAGCAAGTGCTAACATGGGCTAGAGGCAAGGAAGGGTTGAGGCAGAGGCCAAAGGGAGTCAGATGTCACTAAGAGAGCTTACAGTCAGTTTGGTGGATAGACCTAGGAAACACTGTTATTGTTCAGTCTGAGAATATTCTATCCTGCAGACCACCCTATATACTACATTGCTAAAAATGATGACTAACATAACTACTTCATCCATTGGTGGTATGTATGGAAGCTGGGCTAACAATTAATCTATACTGAGTAAGGTCTGAGCATGTGATTCATGGAAGGCAACTAATGGAGACAGAAGGGTGTAGGGCATGACAGGCAGTATGTCAGATGAGCTAGAATGGTGGATCATCCTCAGACTAAGCCTGGAATAGAGTCAAACAGTCCTAAGGGGACCATCCCCTTACAGGGTGGAAGCAACAATGTAGCAATGGAGAAGACAATGTTCCTATGCAGGAATCTGAGTGCATGGGCTAGGAGGTGTAGTCCCAGCTGAGACTTTAGCTGGGAGGGGGCTTTGTATGTCTGAGGAGGGGCTTATTGTTTTGGGTGTAGTATCAATGGCAGCAACAGATATAGTTGATTTCATGGACAGGGAAGCAAAGCAATTAGCACTAGCAATGGGGGCATACAGGTCATCTGTTGCTTCTTTAAAAATCCTGCTCTGGCTCTGCTGATGCAACCTCTGACTCATGGGCAACCCCAGTAAGCAGAGCAGGGAGGAGGGCATCTGGAGAGGGGGCTCCTGACACATCCTGGGCTGCTAAGAGCTGGGCAAGCAGCTCCTCCTGCTCTGATGAACAGAGGTAGTGCACTTCCAACCCTTGAGGACAATAATGGGTGAAGTGGCCAGCCTTTCCACAGTGTCAACACAACAAGGGGGTGGAGGACTGCTGGCAGAAGGCATCAACATCCATAGGGGCTCCCTGGGGTAGAGGACATGAGGAAGCAGCTGGAGGAGCATGGAAAGGAGCAACATGAGAGGAAATAGGAAGGATTGCACCCACTTGAGGGGCAGCCAGAGAGCAAAAAGGAACTGGAGGATGCTGAGTACATTGCAGCTCATGCTTGAAATCCATCAACTGCCACTGCTCACACAGCTTCAGTAGTTTGACATAGTCCAGTGAGTTCAGCAGTGTGGGAGGTAAAAGAAGCTTGGATAAGTTGGACCTGTGTCTCTAAAGCCAACAAGCAACTCCAGGCTTTGTCCTGGGGGCTTGAAGTATCAGGGGGAGGGGCTGGTTGAGTCAAAAAGCACAGGAAGGGTTGAATACATGGTGGGGGAGAGACCTCTAAAAGCAGGGAAGTGAACTTGGGGGGTAAACCCACCACAAGCAACAAGAGATACAAGAGGGGGGCTCCTAGACCAAAATGAGAGACTTGTTCTGCTATAAGGGTGACCTCTGGAGGCTGTGGCTAAGTCACACAACTGGCAGAGGGAGATCCAAAGTCTATTCAGTACTGTACAAGGGTCTAAGGACATAACTACTCACCTGGCAGAGGGAGATCCACAGAGAACAAGTCTAAAGAGCTCCCTGGCCAGGTGTGATGCTTCAGGAAACCTTCTAACCCTAACCCAAAAGTGCAAACTCCGGAAATTGCCATAACTCTGGAGATTGCACTGAAAATGGAAATCCATTGTAAATGGCCTTGATCTCCAGACTCATGGCATGTGACCACATTAAAATATACCCAAAAGATAGCCTTTGGTTGAAAGTACTTGTAATCAGAAAATGGGAGGGCAAGGGTGACAGGCAGGCTTGGAATAAAGGGAACAAACCAGAAGGTCCAGTATGAACAGTCCCCTGACAGTAAGTGTGGCAGATTTCAGATGATTGTTTATGAGTGACCACCTTGATGGGTGATGCATGGAAGTTAAGAAATGGCTGTAACAGAAAAGGTCTATAAGTTCACTCATTCAAGACCTATGCAACTATGTCAGTAGAGAGGGTGTTAATGGTAGACAGAACAAATACACTGGATTTAAGATTGGTACATTGTTGAATTAGGGAATGGTCACCAGTGAAGCCAAGATCAGTCCTAATGCATATTATATATAGTAATGTAAATACAAAGGAGTGGTGATGTGCTCCTATGCTGCCTGATCACATATGACCAGATAAGGTAGCTGGCAATAGGAAGGTGATAGATGTGAGGGGCAAGTTGGTAATTGTCCCAGAGACCAAGGGCAATAATAAGAGAGGTATGGCTAAAGGGAACTAGTAGTGTTGCTGTTGCTAGCCTAAGGTGCTAGTCAATAACAAAGAGTTGCTACAGATATAAGGGGCAAACAGATGGGATAAAGAGTAAGGTCACTGGTCTGGGGTGAATGATGCTAAAAATGGGGTTAATGAGGAGTTGCTAGGATTAGTGAAGACATAAGACTAGTCACTAGCCATAGTTTCTAATGTTGTGAAGACAAAAAGACAAAAGAGGCACCTGCAAATGGTGGCCATGCTAAATCAAAAACTAAGGTGTCAAGGCAAATATTGCTAAGCCATTAATGATGACAAGGGTGAGCAAAGGAGAGATCTGAAGCCTAAGCGTGGAGGAGCTTTTAAAGATGTTCTATGAGGAGTACTCTTTTGCTGTTTTTACTATATGTACAGGGAGTATTTATATGATTTCTAAGTGTAGTAGTCAGCAAAGAAAAGACAGTCACCACCAGCAATGGCACCTGTCAATGTATCTACAATGCATACTAGGTGTCAGTACAGTTACCAAGGATATATATGTGATGTCACAAAGATGCATAATATCTATCAAACATAAAAGAATCATACTACATGTCAATATCTGAAGTATAGATGACATTCAGGTATACTGGTTAAGCAAGACAAGAAAAATGGAGAATATGGGTCACATGTCTTTTAGTATCTGTTTTAAGAGGCAAAGTCCCCTTGTTGCCAGGTGGTGTTGCTAGCAATTGATGCTAAGGAAAGGTCTCAACTACATTCTTCTAGACTGAAGGGCTGGAATCCATGTGATGGGGCTCAGCTATGTCAAAATCAGGTGCTACCTAAGATAAGATAGTCAGAGATGGTGGTAATGGTGCTCAGCAACAATTGGGTCTTATCAGTGGTCAGAGTAGTCATATAAGTAAAAGTTTCAACATGCTCATCTAGTGTGGAGTGCACATGGAGAAGATGAGAGCTGTTGAAGAGAGGGCTTTTCAAGATTGGATTTGCAATGCAGTGCAGGAATGGGGAGTGATGTGATGGGTTCTGGAACAAAGAAGCTGGCAGATAAGGTTGGTTTGCCCAAGATTTGGCCAGGGCAAGTATAATGGAACAAGGAAAGGACAGCTCACCTGGCCCAGCTTCTAATCTGTGTCCTGATGCTTGTAATGATCTATCTTGCCACATGTGGTGCAAGAATGGAGTGACCTCAGAGGCAAGGGCCAGCTGTACATCTACTATCATTAAATTTTATACATAGATTTTTGATTTAATTCCTCCCTTTTGGGCTTTATTTTCAAGGTCAGTATACATGGGATATCATATGTCCTCTACCCTACAGTATGCCTGGTGTAATGTTCCCAGGCTATCTGCCATTGATATTCCTTCCCACTGTACTGCTACTCTGCACTGCTTTTGGCTTCACCTTTCCATTGTTCCTAAGTGGCTGGCTCCTGCTTCCAACCCCTTACCACACCCAGACCCTTTCCCCTTTTGAGTTTCCAGCATGCTGACTAGCTCAGGACTGAGGATCACCACTCCCAGTGCAATTCCAGGCAGCTCCCCTGATGTTCCTTGCCAATTCTGACCATGATACTAAAGATCAGCCCACCCCTACTGTTCTGATTGGTTTATGACCCTTTCCCTCACTCCAGAATCTACCAAAACTTCAGACTCTGCATTCCTTTGGGAGCCATCCACCCAGCCCAACTCCTTTGGTCAACAGTTCCAGATCTCCCAGTCAGCCCATGTGGCAACCAGTTTCATTTCCTTAACCAGCTGAAGTGTGATGGTAACAGTGCTTCCTCATGCCCCAATATGGTGATCCCTCCACAATGGTATTCCCAATGGACAGCCTGACCTACAAAGCCTTCCATTGTGACTGGGCCAGTGGTGGCTTCCCAGTGGCATAAAGAACCTGGACAGTGTCTAAGGTGTTTTTTGCCCAGGCAAGGATCAAACCAAAGGCCTCTCCCCTTGCAAGAGCACATGCTCTCACTAAGGACCATGATGGTGCCAGCTGAGCCACTGTGGCCCACTTATACATAGATTGCTCTAGTTAGAGGCTCTAGACAATGAGGCCTTTGATTGCTTGCCTGGAGCCAACTTGCAGTGGCCATAGACATACTTGAACAAGAAGTTGTTATTTTGCTTTCCTCATTCATAGTAGTTGTCTGCAGCTCTTTCTGTGCATCACTCATTGTAGAAAATGGAATGACATTTATACATGGCCACATATTTGTCATCAGCCAAATGGATTATATGGCAGAAAAAGCAACCTGTGTTTGATATGTCATTGACATGAAAGGCAAAGATGTCAAAGTATGTTTGCAGATGGATGATGACAGAATGGGGTTTTATATTCCCTTGCAATGTGGTGACTGACTTTGAAGTGGCTGGTGGACCTGTTGAAAGTATATGTCATTTCTTTGTCACAATTTGTAGGCTCAAGTTTATGTCCTTGTGTGTGATGATAGCCAAAATCACTATCATGCTGACATTGGAGAACCAAGTGTGAAGAGGCAGAGAGGCAGCAGATGAAGACACACTGTTAACTCTGGCACCAAAAATTGGCAGTATAAATGTATTTGGCAGGGGAGAGGAGACCATAGACTGTCCAGAGCAGGGAAGAATTGGGCAGGGGTTGAATGTTGTGAGAAGATCTTGCATCAGATTGTAGGGTTTTTTGTACAAGTTACAGTTTTGGAACAATTGCTTTGCAATGGATGAGTTGGTCAGTGGTATAGTTACTGCTGGAAGACTAGATAGAAGGTCCAGAAGAAGCACTAATGAATGTCAGGTGCTCCAGGGAAAAGATGCAAGAGCATGCACAAGCAACAGAAAAGGAAATAGATTAGATCTAGCAAAAATATGTGACATAATGTAATCTAAATGACAAATGGTACTGCAGGTGCAGTGTGAGACAATTTATCAGTATAGTAGAGGCTTACTTGCAAGTGCAGTGTGAGATAAGAAGTTCATCTCTATGTCACCCCTGCAAGTATATATAATGGTAGCAAGACAATGTGTACAAAGAGATTGGTAGGACAAAGAGATGTATGATGAATGTGAAGAAATTTTGCCTGAATATTAACCCCATACAACCCCTCACCTACTTGCCCTATTTATATGCTTGTTCTTGCACTGAGTAACTCATTGTGGGACTGATGTTGAGTGGGGAAATTCATGCATTTATGTACAGTAAGCAGTCTTGTCAATACATCCTGTATCTAAGCTGTCTCTCTGCATGTTCTGTGAGGTTGGGGCAAGAAGCCTTTGCTTTCTCACTCAAAGCCCTGACCCAAATCTGTAGGGGACTCTAAGGTGAGCTGCAATACCCTACTCCAAGGAGCTCTGCAATGTGTCATGCAAGATGCAGAACCACAACAGAAGAAGCTTACTCATCATACTGGTGGAAGTGTCAACCTGGTGAACTCCTCAAATAAAATATTGGAGTCTTATGCAGCCACAAGTATAGGCTGAAGGCATTGCTACTCCACTTCCAAATTTTTTTGATGACCTCCATCAGCAGTCCTTACAGGAGGTACTCTAGTGCTGGACCTATCTGTATGCTATGGAAGTGCAGTGCATCTCTTCCCCAATCCAGCTGCTATGATGTTGAGGTGCTTCACAAATGCCAACCACATGCTAAGGGTCTCTATTTGGCACCATTGCAGTATGCAAACAGGTGGCTGTCCTTCAGCAATCTGTTGACCTCAAGGTGTTTCCTTATTCCTCTGGGTCACTTGGACCTTCTTGTTTTGCAAAGTAGATGTCTTCTCCTTCTTTTAAGGCCTCTATTGCAGGAATGAATACTACTGTGACTTCATTTCCATTGAAGTCCTGCTCATTTCATACATCCCTTACTTTGACATGCATTGCCTAATCAAATGCCTTGAGGTTTTTGACTGTCAGTTCACCTAGACTTTCCATTGTCTAGAAGGCTACCTTCAGGCATGCATTAACTGCTGTGTTGAGGGGATCTACATGGCTCAGGTGTTCTGCAAGTTGTTTGAGTTGTAGTGAATGGGATTCATTTCTTCTTCTTCACTAGTGGCAGGGCTAGTGCTAACACCCTATCAAGTGCTACCTAGACTTCAGCTTTTATCATGTTTCATGGCATGCCATAGAGGGTGTGCCATGTCTATACTGCATATAAGTTGTTGGCCAATGCAGATCCTGAGTATGCCCCTATGTATGCTGCTATGAAGGCTAAGGTCAGTGTCTGATGTTCTGGACATCTGTTTTACTCAGGCACCCTGTTCAAGTCACATCATACATGAAACATGAGCAAACCTGCCATGTAGATTTCTTGTGTCCTCCCTGTCTATGCCACTGACATGACTGCCTATCTAGCTCCCTCTCTGTTACCACCATTTATCCTGCTAGTCTTAGTGTCATCAGTCTGCATGCTAGTAGGCAGTCATACACTGTGAAGTGTGGCATTAATACTGATGGTGCTGATATGAGGCCTTTTTGTTAGAGTCCAGAGCAATGGCCTGAAGCCAGAGAGAGGGTTGTGCTACATTGCCTGGACTGGGGCAGTCATAGGCTTGTGTGGGGGAGTTGGCCAGGGGTCAGGATGCAGAATTGGGTTGTGGGGGTCCCATGTGGGGTTGCAAGGGGCCTCCCAGGTGTTGGAGTGGCTGAGTCTGTCAGGTGATTCCTGCACTAGAGGGGTCTTTTCAGTAGCACTGGTCAATCTCAGTAGGCTCTTGAGGTCTTTGCAGGTGGTTTGCTTTGAGGTGAGGTGAAGGACCTCATGGATCCACTTGGAGAGAGCCTCATTGTTTTATATGCATCCTTTCCAAATTGAACCACAAATGTTGTGAAGCATTCATCTGGAATCATTTGGAGTGCTATGAACTTCCTCTTGGCCTCTGCAATGGTGTTAGATTGTAATAGTAATAGTAGTGATTTCTGGCCCCCCTGGAAGAAAGGCACCTGTGGCCAGGCCTCATCCTTGAGGTGGTCTACTTTTCAGAGGCCTCCTCTAGGGGGCAGGCCTCCCCTTCATGGTCCAATGGGGAGTCCTCCTGACATGCATCCTGGGAGGCCCCCTAGGTAGTTCAAAAGGTCCTACAGGCAGTCCAAAGGATCCTCCTGGAAACCCTGGATCCAGGGGAGGGCTTCCTGGGGCAGTGGCTAGTGCCAGTGTTAGTGGTTGAGCCAAGGGCTGTTCTGCTAGGTGTGCTTGTGGAGGAAGGTGCTGATAAGGGGTGAGGGGTTGTTCATGGAGATTGAAGTGCAGGGAGTGGTCCTGGAGCTTACTGTAGAGGGGTAGTGGGGTGTGGGGTTCTTTGTTAATGTAGCTGAGGGTATGCTCAGATTGGGTCTCCCTTTTGTCTTCCCAGACTGGTCAGGGTTGGCTCATTGTGCATTGGTGGGTTCTCAGGTGGCTTGGTTCCATGTTCAGAAAGTTCTGGGGTCCAGGGCCAAGTTGGTGTGGGATTGGACTGACAGGTCTACATTCTTGGTGGCTGGCTGATCAAATAGTCCCCTGGAGGGGTTGAGATTTTAGAAGTGTCAAAGTCACTTTGAAATTGTTCTAATGATTGAGTTTTGGCATCTCAGGCAATTGTGGTTCTGTAAGGTGCAGTTTCTTCTTATTTCTGCTGCAAACAGAAGGAGTAAGCAGGGTCAGAGGGGTCTTCAAACCTTCCTGGCAAGGGAGAGATGTGGACCTTGCTGACCAGGTTGTGCAACTTGTTCTGCAGGAGAGTACTGTCCTGGCAAAGGTCAAGGGTTTGTGCAGGCAGGTTTCCTTGCTTATAGAGTTTGTAGAACATTACAAAGGTGGTCTGCCCAAACTTTGATGGTGGCCTTTAGGGTGGGTTGCCCTAGTTTCCTGAGGAGATCCTGGGTTCTTTGGGAGAACTCCACTCTCAGAAGTCAGAGTTCCTATATAATTGTGTTGCACTGCCAAGAGTAATTTGCCACTTGCTCCTCCTGCTGAAGCAGGTGGTCTCCTCCCATTTGGGATGCATTTCCAAGTCCCATGGGTGTAGGGGTGTGGGCAGCTGAATCTGCCATGGAACCCCTTTGGGGTGATAGAGGGTGCACTGTGGGGGCTGGAGGCAGGTGGTCCTTGTCCCTGTAACATACCCTATTCCAGTGGCAAACAGACCAGTGCTGGCAGGCACCAGAGCATTCCACCCCATGTTCAGAGTCCCTAGTTGGTCTTCCAGGTACATCTCTAGGTATGGGATCTGTGCAGGAGGGTGTAAGGGCAACTTCTGGAGGCTGTAGCTCAGTCACACAGCTGGCAGAGGAGATCCAAAGTATATTCAGTGTCTATGAGAGGTTCTATAAATGTCTAGCTACTCACCTTGCAGACAAAGTTCCAAAGAGAACAAGTCTAAGGATTCCCAATGCCAGTGTTCAGAAAATTTACTCTAGAGCTTCTAGGAAAAACACTCAACAACAACTAAGTCTGAAGTCCAATTCAAAAATGAAAGTTGATTGTAATCAGCCTCAGTCTCTGGCCCCATGAAGTATAAACACTTAAAAAAAAATGGCACTGCTGGACCGCCCTGAGTCAAAAGTACCTGTCAACAAAAGATGGAAGGATGAGGATGTGAAACAAGCCTGAAATAAAAGAAACAAAAATGGGGTATGGCCTGGACAGTCCCCTGACAGAGGGGGTGCCAGGGAGTGCCAGTCAGGAGCTGGACCCAAACTTATGGAGAGTCCAGAGCCATATCCAGGTGGCATCATTGGCCAGTATTAGTTCAAAGGCTGGAGGTGTGGCAGGGCTGAGCATAGAGGGCCAGTGCAACTGGGTGATCTTGTTAGTCCATAGCATAGGCTGCAGTGGACCAGCATTGAGGTGCAGCATAGTGTGCCATTGAGTACCCAATGAGCAGGAGGAATCTTGATATTATGTCAGGTCTGAACAACCTGGGGGCTCACCTCTGAGAGCATGAACCCACTAGTCAGTTAGTTGATGACAGAAACAGACCATACAGGTGTTCTGGGGCTGATATGGAGGTTACATGAGGTCCCAGAGTTGTTATGTTGTAGGTGGAGGTTTTTAGCATCTATATAAATGTTTCATGGACTTGGTGAACTATGCTAGAGAGAGGAAAACAGAGATAGAAGTTGAATAAAAGAAAGAATTCAATATAAGTGGAGAAAATAGAGAAACATTGGCAATATCAAGACTAGCTACTGACAACCATGGTTATATACTCAGCATTCTTGGGAAGGCCAGTGAGCCAGGAGTTTTACAGGCAAGTGGCATTGCCTGCAACCTTGTCTGCACATACTATAAAAACCAGGAATGATCCTGGGGTGGGCTCTGTGTGTGTCTGTGGTGGGGGGGAGCCAGATCCAAGGCTAGGCCCCAGGTCTGGGAGACTTTGGAGCTGGTGATCTGGTGATGCATATGTGCAGGCAGAGCATAAAAAGCAGGCAAGCAGGGCTTGGGGTTGGGCAGGGCTGGTCTTGGGGTGGCAGGTGATGCTTGCAGAGCAGCAGAGCAAGATTGGTGGGGTCCTGACAGTTGCTGAGTTTTGGCTTCTTCCATTCCACCAACTCTCAATTACTCCTCTGTTATCTCCATGTACCTTGTAGCTTTGTCCCAGTTCTGGGTTGTTGACAATTGATTTGATGAGTAATTTAAACCTCACTGCCTCAGCCCACTGAATATTTGGCTTGCTGTTCAAAGTAGTCCATTCAGGGAGCAGTCTCCTGGCTTGCCAGTGTCTGCCCAAGACAATGGCCATACCAACTCTGGAGCTTAAATTGGAAAATGCTTCCAGGTCATCAAGTAAGACTGGCATTGGGATGAGTCTGGGTGCCAGATTGGAGTGTAATTTTCCACCAGTCAAGGTTGCCAGAAATCCTTGGGGTGGCATGATGTAACATGAAAGGGCTGTCATGACCTGTTGAAAGCATATCCTCCAGTTCTATGAGGTAAGCCCACCTATCAAAATGCACCAGAGACACATGCAGCAGCTTACCATATAACCTCTGGACAATCCAAAGGACAAGTGGGTTTCCCCCTTTCTACTCCTTGATTACCATCTGGTATTTATCTGCCTTTCCTTTGCCCAACCCAATGATGTTGTCCCCCAAGCCTCATGATAGCCCAATGAATCTATTCCAAGATGTAAATGGTTGATCCTTTCTCTTATCTTAGGGTATACCCAATGCCCATGATATTTTGTCAATGTCAGCCAGGCCAGAGAATAGGTGAAGTCCATGTCCACTTTGCCTCTTGGTAATTCCTTGCTGAGAGATTCTGTATGGGGAAGGTGCACTCTTTTTCAAACTCTCCCACAGTTCCCTCTTCAAAAACCTTTCTTCCATATCATATCCTCCTTCCTGACTGATGTTTGCCCCTCCTGTCAATGTCTGTTCTTCATTGTGCCTGCATTTTATTGTAGTGCTGGAGGTATTGCCACCTAACTCTTATGAAGAGGTGGTCATTAACCCACCCTTGTAATAGGTGCTATTTGCCTGCATCATAAAATGTCATGTCCTGCATCTGCTAGTTGTCTGTTGAGGAGTCAGGGACATTGCTATCTACAGACAGCAGCCAATGAGGAAGTTATGACAACAAAACACAGGCACATGCCAGTCTTTTTCAGGTCATGAGGATGACACATCAGGTTACCATGGTTCAAACAGCACAAGAATCTGACCCCAGGGCCCACCATGGACTTTGTAAGGGCAAGGCTTAACATCTGCAGAAGTCCTTCAGGCAAGGGGCAAGCAAGGCAAGCAGAGGGTCAGGCATCACTAGGAAAGCTTATAGTTGGTTCAATGGATAGACCTGGTAAACACTGCATTTGTTTGCTTCAAGGATATTCCATCCTGTAGACCACCCTATATACTACATTGCTAGTAATGATGACTAACATTATACTACTTGTCAGGCCACAGTGTGTAAGGAAGCACTTACAGACTTAGGATATTCTGATCTCTGCCAAAATAATGGCCTCCACCTGACTCAATGGGGTGGCATCTGCTTCATGAAATATAATGGCAACTGCTAGCCATCCAATACACTCATTACAAAGATTCTGCTTGCAAATTCCCTACTAGGCTTGATTACAAATGGACTTTACTAAATACTTATTACCTTATCAACCACTCCACTAGGGTATAAACACTGCATGATATTCCAGTCAGAAGAATACATACACATACAGACCTAGCATCTGCTACTGATAAATTCTATTTTTCATACCCATGCCATTAAACTGCTAAGCTTGACATTATAAACCACCACTTGACCTAGTGACAGAACTGCTAGCATCTTAAAAAGCACAAGTTTCAGTTTTGCTAAGACTAGTACCACCTATGGGTACTTCCTAGTCAGTTGTTTGATTTTCTTAATTTGCCACTAGCACCTAAAGCTAGTGTTTTGTTTGCTACAGTTTTTATCTTTGTCATAAGCCCTTCTTGATGTGCTCTTAATTCACTTAAGCAGTTCTCCTTTCCCCACCCCTGCTAGCCCATCCATGTTTAACAACTTGCTGCTAGCAACATATGCTATAACCTTGTGTCTGCCACCAGCACCCTTGATGAACAGCATGATGTCCTATCATTTAACTGCTAAGCATAGGCAACTGGGAACAATTAAGAATTGCCCCCTATCACAGTCCAATTGGCAATGCTACCCTAGCTGGCTGTCTTGGTAGTCACCCCACTGCTTAACAGCTAGGCAACAAAGGACCACATCATTGTACCCTCCATATGAACCTGTCAATGCAGAACCTGTCTTCTTCTATCTAATGACTACTGCTTGCCATTGTGAAGTATGTAGTGGTATTGTTCTATATATCTCTGATACATCCTGTACTGTTCACTGTCTGTAAGCCCTGGAAAAAGCCTTGCCATGAGCAGGCAAACCACATTGAAGGTTCTCCACCATGCACAGGAATCTTTCTGATGATATAAGTAAGTTGATAAAGAGATTGAGAAGGGTTGTCAATGATATATTTGGAAAGGATGTATTTTGTATAAGCCAGAACTTGCCAGTACTGACTTTGGGATGAGGGACAATGAGGAGGTTTGGAAGTGGCTAAGTACCCTCTCAATTGTTTTTCTGGTAAATGGGTTGATATAATGCCTTTTTTTGATCTCTTTTGATATAATTTCCATGAATTTAGCATGGAAGTTTTGGATGGAATCAGTTTGGGAGGTAGCTGTGAGTGCCATACTGCTGGGAAAGCAAAGTTGGATCCCTGTTGGAAGCCTTGTGCAATGTGAGGGTATTTGTGTTGCAGCCCTACCTCCTTGAGTTGCAATTCCCACTCTCCTGAGAGGTAAGGGCATGCTTCAGAGAGGTTGTTGTGCTTGAGGGCATGCCTAAGAACCATGTACTCTTGAGCTGCATCCTGAACAGAAGTATTGGCAGTCATGATCCTCTTGGCATCCTTCCTCCCTCTGCCAATTGTTGCAGACATCATGGCCATTACACATGATGAGTACCTTGTTGACATGTTCTAAGAGGGTTTTGTATGCATTGTCCCATGTTTACTCCTTGCCACAGTGGACAATCTTGTGGAGGTTGTTGCCAACACATGGTGCAAGTGGCCACTATTTCTGCCTGTGCCTTGCTGAAAAACATGTTTGTCACACCTTAGGGACCTGCTATTCCCTCTGATTCAACTCGGCCCTGTAACACAGGTGATGGGCTGCATTAGCACATGTACCTTGCATAGTGCAACTTGGATGTCCTAGCTGCTGCCTCCCATGCTCCTAGTTTGACCATCTGTTGATCATACTGTGTCAAACTGACCCCATGGTGGACACACAGGTGTAACAAGGAGTAAGCCACATTCAAGACATACAAGTACAAAAAAAGCAAAACCATGTGGTAAACATTTGGGTGTGATGAGAGATGAGCTGCATAGAGAACATACTGTGGCAAGGGATAAGCCATTGGGCTGTCTGGGGAGCACACAGGCATGGCATGAGTAACACACATGGTAGGCATGCAAGTGTGGCAATAAAGGGACCATGTTTGGTACAATAGCATGGTGAAACCATGTGCAGGAGCATGGGTGTGGCAAGTGTGGCCAAAACATTGTTGAGAGTAGAAGGAGTATGTTTGTTGGTTGCTTTATATAAGGACACATCTGTTAGCACTGTCTCTTTGGGATGGTGAACTTTACACACCAGCCCATCCCTCTCCCTGTCCTTCCTCCTTCTGCCCTTGCAGTAATGATCTCTAACCCACCAGATCAGATCTTCATCCAAGATGCTGATGTCCCATGCCCTGGTGGGTGTGCCAATTGCATGGTGGCAAGGCCTACATAGTTCATCCTGCAACAGGAGCAAGACTCCGGAGTTAATGGAGTCAGATGACAACCTATAGGGGTCTACCTGCAGTCGCCCCCAGAAACTGGCCAGCATTGAAGTCCTCTGCTTCAGCCATCCCCCATTGTCCATTGCTATCAGCATCTGTTGCACTGCCATGGAAAAGTCTTCCCAAGAATCCTTGTCTGCCACTGCTATCAATTTGGGTTCTTGTCGACTGACGTGTCGTTTGCCTTCACATGCTTCATCCCCGCATTTGTGAAGTATTATAACTCGATATAGTGCCCCTTCTTCAGCCTCGAGGTCGCATACTCAATGTCGCATACTTCGAAGCTATCTCAACTGGGACTGCGGGGGGTGGCCTAATAGGAATTTCGATGTACTTGGCTCTGTTTTTCTTGAGTTCTTCCACCTGAGCCGCCTGCTCTCGCTGGACCCCCTCCTCCCAACTCTCTGCCTTTCCTCGCCGACTTGCCTCTCTCTCCCATCCTGTCTCGCCTCTTCCTCCCGTGCTTGGTGGTTCCATACTGCCCTCTGCGCGCGATCGGTCATGTTCCATGCTTGGGTCAGCATGTGTATTGCCGCGTCATCCGTTGATCCCTTCGTTTTCCCTCCTCAGAGTGTTCCGAGTCTCGGCATACTCTTCTGCTGCGAAATCGGGACATGTTTAATCATGTGGGTTTTCTGGTAATGCAGGCATCGGTTATGTAGCAAATGTCGCTTAAATTGCTCAAGAAAAGACGTGTTGAGGGTCCGTGAGGCAGACTGATGCATTCTGATATAGGCGAGCGGGAAACAAAGGTGCTCGCCTCAGATGCTGAGTCGTCTCCATAGACCCTCCCTCTCGGATCATCCTCGTACTTCGGATTCGCCGAGAGTGCTATATATGTAGATTAGATAATATCAGGGATTGAACGTTGAACCAGTGGATCTTCTGGTCAGTAGATCATGTGTTCAATTCCCCATTACTATCTCAGGAGGCATATCGTCGGAACCACTCCCAAGTCTATGCATTATTAGATTCATGCAATCTCAGAATCATTACATATTGTGACCCATACGTAACAGACCCATAGATAGACATCCATGAATATTGACATTGAGGCATTTTGGCAGCTCTAAAAAAGCTATCTAACCGAATTTTAGTACTTGTCGCATCTGTCTACGCCTGAGTTGTGCCCGGAACCTTCGTAGCTCCTGAGGGAGCTCTAGAGAGAAGCTAGCATCAGCATATTGCAGAGATTGCCTCTCAAGTTTTCTGCAAGTGCAATGAGTTCAGCAATTGAGCAATCACTATCAATATCAGCTTGTGCTTCAGATTCCTCTATCTCCAATACCTCTCCGCTCTTCTCTGTCATTTCATGCTGGGCAGTCGCAATGATTTCGTCATGACCTCCTTCAAACACATATGCTGAATCTGGGTCCTCCCTCTCCTCCACAAGGTCCAGCAGATCCTCGAGATCTGGTGCTTGTCCGAAGATCCGTTTGCGCTTTACTAACTTCGAAACAGACTCCATCAACTCCACTTCTATGGTTTCTAGCTGTGGGTTGTGTGCACGACGTGGAGGTAGCTTGATGGTAAGTTTAGGAAGTTGACTCGCCGACCCAAGCTGGTCAACAGCTTCCTGTGCCTGAGCAATGTCATCTTCAGCGTCCATCACATCCTGGATAGCCAAAGGTATTCTGAAAATGTTTGGATTTCGAACACCCAGTTCATTATTTTTGTTCTTATTCTCAATTGTAGCTATATTATGATCAAGGAGTCATTAGGATACCTGAGTGCCCTGACCAAACCCTGACCATCACCCTAAAACAGCTCCGTCATAATGCATTTCGGGCTCCATAAAGATCATGCAATATGTGTTGGAATGTCTCCCAACATAAAGTAAACCCGACCGACCCAGATGGCGGCGGATCGACCCCCAGTAGTGGCAATATCCTGGCATGAAGCCTTTGAGCCCAAATTTGATTATGGGTTGGGAGAAACATCATGAGCGCGCGGTTACCGACCCTGGTGATTCCAGGACAGAGGGGGGTATCCACCGACCGGATGAGTCGGGTTTACTTTATGTTGGGAGACATTCCACTAAGCCGCGCGGCTTAGTGGAATGTCTCCCAACAATATGCATTTGATGGCCCTGTACAGTGGGTCTCATCGTGGTTCCGGCCCAAATTCCATGCAATATGAGATTTATGCAACATCACATCATGCATTATGAAGTAGTCTACTGTAGAACAAATATTAGAACAAATTTGTGCAGTGTTCTGTTTCGTATTAGGAGAATAGTTTACAAAAATAATGGACTGTATATCGACGGATTTCAAAATCATTCACTTGGCGTACCTATCCGTGGCAAATAAACTTGTATGATATTGTAGAATACAATGATTTCATTGTTAAAGATATGTCGAGGTACTGATTACAACCATTGATACAGGCTTCTTGCACTTTGCTCCTAACAACTTTTCAATATTTCGAGACACTTACCAACCTTTGCATTTGTCATCCTCGTTCATGTCTCCTCTGTTTGATTCACTCTCTCGCAACGTCTTCGACCTTGGGATCGTCATGATGTTTATGATGGATTCTGACATAGTGGTCAACACTTTCTCCAGCAGGCGCCACCTCAATGTCTCCTGGAATGAATCCCGATCTCTGAGGCAACATTTTCTTCCTTTCCTCGCGAATGAGGTCCAAATCTCGGGAGAGGAATCCGTGACCGGCGACGGGACCGTAGTAAGAGGTTCCAGCAAGAGAGCCAATGATGCTAGTTCCAGTATAAATCACAAGAAATCTCGGTTGAACTAATCAACTGGGATCGTACCAGGTTCCGACAAGGATGGACAGATAGAATCGGTACTGCGAATACCACTTCGGAGCTACATTAACGCCGATAACATCACCTCTCTGACCGGTATATAGGCAAAAACACGTACTCCATCCGAGAGCAGTGACCTTTGCATCAGCGTACCAAAGCGCGGTGAATCCAAACCACTGCCAGACTAGGGCGATCATGGGCTGCAATGCGAGTGTGGGCCATGCGAACAGGACCGGGGCTGCTCCGAGGCACAGGCGTTTGTATCCCTGGTTACCACCATACCCAGCAAACTCCATGCCCCAATGGAGAGCACCTGTTGAGAAAATTGACGATCACAAATCAACCTCAATTTCGTGAAGTAGATTGGATCTAAAGTGCCTGTACTTACCCAAGAATGACAACATTACGGCACCGTAAGTCACTTGAATGTTTAAGGCCTGATCCAGCAACGTGAGGGCGACCCCAGGGTCAAGGGCGGTGTCTAGGCCGCTGGCGGCCATTCCAGCTGAATGAGCAAGATATACCGTGATTGCAGATGCACCCATGTACGGAAGACCACCTGATGCCAAAGTGAGAGGCCATTGAGTTATTTGCCTCTGAATTATTTCTCACCAAGGAGACCAAAGATTAAAACTGGTTCAGGCACCTTCTGAGCCACGATTTTGGTGATATTGAGCTGATCACCACAGTCAGCGATAGCACTGGAGAAGAGAATATGAACACTTGCAAATGAAGTTGACCCTTCGGGAACAAGGGGATCATCTCTAACATTAGCACCGGCGATTACTTTAGCGAGATCTGATGCGGAGTTTCCAACTTCTTCCTTGATATTCGTAGCCGCATGCTCGAGAGTCTGACTGGCAGGACGATTTGATACAGCACTGGCCACCGTCCTCTTATGATGCAGCGTGGCAAGGAGGACCGGGCGAGCGGACTGGGGACGGAAGATGAGCGGGCTGTTACGAAAGACGGCAGCACGGAGAAAAGGCCTGAAAAGTGAATTCATAGCGGTCTAAAGAAACATGAGACTGCTGAGACTTAAAGCTCTAATCAACCCCCACGCCACCATATGGGTGACGTCATTAACATTATCATAGGGCCAATTATAGCCAGTGGACTGCTAGCCGTTACTAACTATGAACTATGGAAGAACGGCGAGAACAATATGATACACTCCTATATTCGATACATGAGGATTTACAACACTGGTGGGGAATGAACATATGTTCACACTTCATGCCGAGTGAGCAATGGGACAAAACGAGTTTTCTTGACCTCGGCGCCATCGGTTCCAAAGTAGCGGTGAGACTGGAAGCTCCAGTGGAGCGAACTGAATTTCGGATCAATACCATGACGTACAGGATCAACGAGAAGCGCACCCGATAATCCAATTCTGCAGACCTTCGACATAGTTTTCGACCATTTGATCGATTTCAAGGCCCCAAGAGGGGAGCTGCTCACGATCGCGTTGGAATCCTGCGATGGTCTGGGCGCAGAGATCGCCCACATGGTCAACAGCGCTCTGAAGGGTGTAGCCGCGGTGTTTCATGAGTATCGCGACCATATTGAGGTTATCCTCGCGCGCCTGCTCGACTTGATAAGAAAAGATATCCTGGATATAGATTAGCAAGCGCGTTAACGTGTAATACAGAGGTATACATTAGACCAGGCAACAAGGTCGTTGGCCCAACGGTTGAGCTCTTGGAAAATATGATGCTCGACAACGTAGTCGGGCAGGTCAATATCCAAGGCATATCTGATACCATTCCTGATAAGTCATATGAAGAGTGTGTAGAAAAATAACACAATCTCACTCAATGAGCGCGAAACAAGGCTTGCACCCTGCGCACAAGATCATTAGTAGCTAATTCAAGAGAAACTATGTCTACGCGTGACCAAAAAAGCTCACCTGAATTGTCCCTACGCATATCAATGTACGACTCGAGGTCAGGGATAATCCCTGCATCGCGTGCCTTCGCCTGGATATTGACGGATTCAAAGAAGCGTTCAAACGCCTCCTTGAAACGCTCCTGTACACCGGGGCCTGCACCGGTGATGCAGCGAGCCCAGAAGCTAGAACAAATGTATCAATCCTTAGGGATTCGACTTTAATCAACCCAAGAAAGACTGTTCTCACTCTCGGGCAAGTTTTCCTGGAATGAGCTCCAAGGCAGGCTGTTCCTTCCCGGTGGCACTGGTCGGCATGTACCGGTCACTGAACCACAAGGCATTCATGACGACGTCGGACAGAACGTCTGCCTCTCGTGTCATCATACCATCGCTGATGTCATCCCTACGACAAGCGAAGGTGAGCGGATGCAGAGAACGTAGAGGGAAAAAAATAAAGACGCACAGATGAAAGAGGTACGTTAGGAAATCGGAGAGGTTGCGGAGGCGCTCGGACGTGGTTTTATTGTAACAGAACGCAGTGAGTTCGCCGGCTTTTAAGCCATGAAGGGCGCGACGGCTCTTGGGAGATAGGTCAGAACAATTGGATTCCAGCCATTCGACCGACTGCTTGGCTATTTCATCACCGTCGGGGTGATAAATAAGAGGGTAGGTGCAGTGGGACAGAAGGTCGGGAAGGATAAAAGATGCGGGCTGGGAGGAGTCAGCTACCATGAAGGGATGTGGCGAATTGTTGACTACCTAGAGGGATCATCCTATTATATAGAAAGATATTTAAAACATCAGATTTTGGAAGATCTTGCCCCGCTATCGCTTTCGGCAACGACAGTGGCTGAATGCATCAAAATGTAGCGGATGTGAACTTGACTCGACGATATGGTGAAACGAAACTTGCGACAGTAACACTTCGGCACGTCACGCCGCGAAATATAGGGTCACTCCGCTCAAAATGGACGACGATTTGTCAAATAAGCATCTATCAAACGTACTACTCATCATCTGAAGTTTGTTGATAGTTGTGCCGCCAGAATTCTTCCGTTGCTTTGTCAAGCAGCACAATAGAGCCTTTTTGCATCAGATTTGACATGTTTACTTGATAATTGAGATTGTATTAACCTTCTCGCTATGTTTTCTAAGTCGCACAACTTTTTTGTCTGATTGCCGAAAGAAATCACTGTCACATCAATCCTCAGTCACTAGTCACTGCCGAAACTACTATTCGTCTTGAGTGTCACAATCACAAAGAGTCACAAACTCCCCCAAACATACTTTTGAAAGCTGGTCACCATAACACGGAGTGTTTCAGGAGGGCCGATGTAGTCTCAAGCTCGGTTTCTAGAATTTTCTCCACTACGCAGCTAAATACCATAAGCGTTGATGTAGCGATCGTAATACACCAGATACGTATCATTATTCATCATCCTGTACACTTACACATGGTACATAATGCATTTTTTTATGTATTACAAATCGATTACACAGGAAAATGTATTGTATTTATGTACTACCATGTGTAATTAGATATGCATCATTTTGGCTGCATCGATCGCGTAATAAAAAAATGGATAGAGGAATATACTATATGCGATGGCAGTCCGTGTATCTAACTGATTCAATTGAAGGCCGGCGCTGGTTCAAGATGATTCATGCGTGATCACGATCTCCACCGCCACTTCAATTCCTTATTGAGTATCCCACTAATCCATGTCAGGCGGCGCTTATGCGCGGGTGAAACATATCTCACTTCACTACACCCATTTACTCATATATACAATCTTGCTATAATGCCCGAAAAATAAGGAGAGCGGTACGTCGATTGTTTCGCATTTGTCTGAAGTAAGGAGGTTCAAGAAAAACAATACAGTAGGACAAATGGGCGATCACGTGTATGTATTCGTGTGATCGCAAGTATAATATTGAGAGGCCGGGATCGGCATGTATTTACGTTCGCGAGTCAAGGAACAGAGGGTAGGGGCAGGAAGCGATAGCTTCATGCATCGTGTATTTTGATGAAGTACAGTATAGAGCTCCGCACCGTATCGTATTCCGGTTACGGCCGTAAGAGTGACAAGGTAAGACAGGTAAAGTTTGAAAGGATCCGTACTGTGTGGCGGTACGGTATTGGTAATACAAGGAGTACCTTTGATAATAAATGTTTCAAACGGGAAATGCTGCGGGAAGATGATAGAAATGAAGAAGGCTGAACAAAAAGAGTAAAAGACTTAATGTCTGGAATTTAGAACTGCCTTGGCCCTCTCACGCTCCAGATGTGATTTCTTTTTGACCAACATAATAACATGAATGGTTTGCGCTTTCGAACTGGCATGGTATCATGCGCGCTTATAAAAATGTGCCCCACGGCAACAGCAGACACAGTAAACATCAAACTCAGTTCAAGATGAGTTGAAAAGACATCCTTTTCTGTGGTTCTAGGTTGGCACGGTGTGGGCTATCATCAAGAGCCAGTGCACACAGATTATTCTGCAAGGGACTTTGAGAAGGTTAGTAGGCATTTGGTGAAAAACGATCGTCCGGGATGACCTCCATTTGCCTTGAGTCAGAGTCATTGTCTCAAGGGACGGTATATTTTTACTTTTCATGTAGGCTAAGAATTGTTGGTGTGGGTCTGTACAGTGATTTGTCGCTAGGATGATGGCTTTGTTTCCCTCAAAACAGCCGTCTGCCTCGCGTTTGGGAGGAATAATTCAAAACTATCGGATTGTATCCGGACTGTTCAAGATTTAATTTCGTTTGTATCATCTTGTAACTACTCGTCGTCGGGTTGGATGATTTCTCCAAGGCGTAGCAGGCCGTAGAAACCGGTTACTGGCAGACTGCAGTGCCACGAGAAGTCTGTCGTCGTGTGCAGGTGAAGATAAAGAAAAATCCATAAACGTGGGGCCAGATCTTCTCGTCAGAGGGAGCTTGCACGAATGTTGGCACGTACATCCCTTCAGAGTGTTTTTGACTAGGGGTGAATTACGCTTCGTGGACATCCGGGAAATAGACTTCGGGTTGATTGCAGATTCCTGAGGGATTCATGCGAAGTGATCGCGGTCTTCAATGTGATGAGACATCAAGGGGTGCGTGTCGGGGAAATACAAGGTGAGGGAGGTCCATGGGTCCTTAGATACAAGTTTACTTCTGTCTGTTTCTTCACTTGTAGAGCTTTGCACAAATTTGCAGAGCAATAGAAACAAGTCAATACATAAATAACATTCAGTGGATGGTCAGATTTGATTAAGACAAGGAACCTATATTTGGCACAAGCACATGATCATCATATGATATCTTTGGTCGGCAATGCTTTTACCGCGATGTTACCCTCCGAGCCACCTCCGAGCGCTGTGACTCATCCCCGGGTATCCGAAAACATGCCTGAAGGATAAAAAAAAGGTGTCAGTTTCATAAGCTATTTTTACTGCATGACTTCAGAGGTAGTAATGAATTACTTTGTCCACTTTTTTTTGTTAATTTTGATACTTTTAAGTAGACGATAAAGAAATTTAATGTATTCTTATACTCTAGACCGATGATTGGAATGACCAGACAAAAATTTCAGAATATCTCTAATAACATTTTTGATGCAATTGAAATTGGCTGTTTTTGACCTATCAACTAATCTTATTTCAGTCTACCATGTTTCACCATAATACTTTGACCTGAATGGGTCAATATATACTCAAACTATGTCTCTGTAACACTATAAAACATGAAATTAATTTACACTTGTCATTATGAGCTGAGCATGTGATCTGCTGAGTTTGAGGTCAAGTCATTTCCTTCATTGGTATTCAGGCCATCTGTGGCTGGGTAAGATTCAGTTCAAACATCTTGCTACTGATAAAATCCCCATCAGTCCGATTTTTTACTGCTTTTTTGATTGTAAACCTCATGGTCATGATGGGGTATTATTAAATGCCCTCAACATCAGTCTCAAAATATTTTGGGGTAAAAAATACAGAGTCCTCTAGTCAGAATGCATGTACAGAATATAGAAGAATGAACTGTAGACTCAACCTCATGCTAGGAAACAGATGTCATGATGATATCAGGGCAGATAATAATATGTGTTGTGACCTTTTAAATGCCTCAGTGAATACTGTGGGGTGATACTGATTCATCAGCAGCAAATTGGTTCTTCTCCAATCATCACACAGAAAAACAATGTATGACAGCTGTTTTGTCTTCTTTACATTCTTGTACTGTTGAGGTAGTATAGATAACACATTTTTATTGGTTTAAAACCCTGTTTTCATGAGACCAATGAGGATCTAAGTTGCATTGACCATATGAGGCACAAACTTAGAAGAGGTGTGAGTGGAGTGAGCACCCTTAGGGAATATTCATGACAACCACCTCCCTCTAGATGAGCAGAAACACCTTGACAGCTAACAGAGTCTAGATCAACATGACAAATCACTTGTCTTTGTAGCTACAATCTGCACTCCATACATCAGACTTCATCTCTATCATAGAACTCTACTGTCTGAATGAGCTGACCTTATGGAGAGTTCATTGAAATATCCTTGGGGTGAGCCTCAGCTGATAGATAATCTACACAACCTATAGCCTTAGGGCTGGAAATGGAGGACAAAAGAAGATGTAGAAGTCCACCTGGTCATCAGACTCCTATTACTCCAGATGAGACTCAGTACATCATTGTCTACAGACTTGACTGTCTTGTTAAGGAGCTTAGAAAGGATAAGAAGTCTGAGCCCCTTGCCATCACCAAAATTGTCACTACAGCTGGCTTGTAATGTTTCCATTATAGGTTGTGCAGCTTAGATTTCACACCTTGTAAGTCAAAACCATTCATAATTTTGTTTTATAAAGTATGAAGTAAGGTGCTGCCTTATATAATTACAACTACTAGGATAGAAGGCCAGCATCAGGTGATGCTGCCAAATAATACATATTGATTTAGTAAAATAATAAAATATAATAGTCTGTCACATACCCTGCTTTGAGACTGTCAACAGTCTCACATATGGGCATGATGAAGGCAAAACAACAAGGAAAGGGTGTGATGCAGCATTCCACCCATAAAATGACACCAAGGCCAACAACTGATCCCTACATTATTGAGATAGGACCAATAGGTCCTACTGATGTGATTGGGCAGAATTCATACTGATGCATGTGCCCAAGTGCAGGCACCAGAAGCAATGAGAGGGCACTCAGTTTGCTCATGGAGTTTATTATATTGTGACCTATCTGTAGTAGTTCACTCTGTTCATTTGTCCATTTGTAATGATGAGGCTTCTTCATTGCTCACTATGTCAGCCCAGCACTCAGAGTCAACATTAGTTGTATCAGTTGAGCTAGTGCTGGCTTCAGTGGTGGCAGGGGCAGCAACATTGGTTGCTATGGCTGCACCTGAAGAGCTAGGGACAACTGGATTGGTTGCCTCTGAGCTGGCAGTGGTGGAGGCAGAGGTACCCTTGTGAGAGTCCAATTCCATGGGCTCTGAATTAGTTGCAGCCTGGGAGGGCATGACAGTGGGTGCAGATGAGCTGGAGGGAATTTCTGTTGACAACAATGAGAAGCCAGCCTCAGTTGGCACTGCAGCCATTTGGGATGAGCCTGTAAATGGCTGATCTGCTGCAACCAGGGAGGCATCTACCACCTCTGCTGGTAGTGCAAGAGGTGGGTGAAGATGGCCAATTTCCCATAGCACATCCATTCAGTGGCATGCAAAGGGAATTTTACCATGACTCTCATGCAGTTGTAGGAGCACTCTGAAGCATTTCCTGTTGTTGCCAGTGAGTTCATATAACCCAGCATAAGCATCTGAGGTGGGAGGTTCACCAACATGCCTGTCAACAAGGGCATTCATTGTTGACTCATGTGAACAGGTCAGCATGTAATGCACTCCCTGACCAGTGGCGACCCAGAAAGCATATATCATCACTATACATGTGGTTCACCCACATTGAGAAAATGCAGTTTGCAAGAAGGTGATAAATGACCTCCACTTCACTGAGGTTGTTGATGTGGGCAGGCTGAATGTTCAGCCTGTGCAAAGTGGAAGTATAGGGAGCAAAGGGGTTAAATTCCCCTACCTCCTGGCAGTAATTGTCAACTGTGTCTCTGTAAAGACACAGCTGAGCTACTACTATGACAAACAGCCACATGTAAGATGTTTGAGTGTGCAGAGTAGTTAGGGCTAGTGTTTGACCCAGAACATACTCAGAGACTGATTGTCAGTTCACATGCAGTGGTGCATTAATGGCCACATCCAAGTACAGGTTCTGGGAACCTGGGTGGCTGTGGTGCAGGATATACTGTACCCACACATCAATATCAAAATGCCAGTTAGTGGGACTTGAGAAAGTCTTGCTCCCTAGGAATTCTTGTCCATGCAGCTCAGCATGGCTGATGGACAACATGGGAGGGAGACTGTTGTCCAATGGTGGTCTTCTTTTGGCAGCTGAGTCTCTAATTCAGCAAGAGTCAGCTCCAGCATTTGATGGATGGTGCAATCCCTCCTGTCTGGTATTGTGAAGAAGAAGATCCAATGGAACTCCTGCATGAGGAGAGCAAGCATCAGTCAAAATTCTAGCAGTTCTACCTGTCTCTCTACCATGAAAGAACCAAGCTGATGGTGCAATAGCTTCTGAGATGGCCTTGTCATTTTTATGTTGGAACTGTCTCCAGGTCTATATACTGGGGCTGGTGTCCACTGCCAGTTGTAGTACTGTGCCATGTCATCCTTTGCCTTTGTCAATGCTGCCTTTGCCTCCTTGTGGCCTTCTTTGTCTTGTCTACAAATTCATTCACTGAGTCATTCTCAGAGGTACATGCCTGAAGTTCAAATCCCATGCAAGGGTGTCTGCTAGTGTCTAGAAAGATTGAAGTGGGTCATCTGAGTGGAAGAATGAATATGGTTATTGTACTAGAACTCAGCATTTGGCAGGATTTCATTCCAGTCATCCTGCCTCTCATTACAAAACAGGTGAAGATACTGTTCTAACTCCCAGCCAACATGTTTGGTCTGACCATCTGACCAGCAATGATAGGCAGTGCTTGTATGATTTTTCATCTCAAGCAGGCAGTACAGCTCCTGAATGAATTCTGCCACAAAGTGAGAGCCTGAATTAGAGACACACACATCCAACAGGCTATGGAGCTTCTGAACATTCTTTCAGCTGCCAGGGTTGAGCAGGTGGTGTGGGTGGGGATGAAGTGGGCCTGCTTACCATAGAGGTCCACTACCACCATAACTGCATCATATCTATGAGCATCTGGGAGTTCAACAATGAAGACTATTAAAGTGACACTCCAGCAGGCAGCTTGGATAGGGAGAGGGTGGAGCTGACCTCTAGGGGACTGGCAACAAGGCTTGGCACAGAGATAGAGGTCACAAGTGCTAGTGTACATGCCTATGTACTAGGACATCTGGGGCCACCAGCAGTTCTGAGACATCAGTTTCAGCATCTTCTATCTCTCAAGGTACTCTGCTACATGGGAGTCATGGTGTTGATTTACAATGTATTGACAGAACTCAGGAATGTTAAGCACATAAATGCATCCATGGAAGGTTGCAATCCCATTCTGAAGACCCCACTGACTCAAATCCACTTGCTCATTGGGCTTGAAGGACCTGAGCAGCCTGGACAACCACATCCTCTTGCACACTCTCTCCCAGTTTCCTTGCAAAATGTCCTTGAGGATGTTCACCTCATCCCCTTGGACTTGAATTACAATCCCTTCTAGGGCACAAATGGCAAAGAGCTCAGGCTTGAAGAGGATGATGTTGTCATTATCACCTGCCCCAGTGCCATGATCAGCTCTTCCAGATAACATGCCTGATTACCCATGCTCCATTCAGGTTTGTGATGCAGCAAAAAGTCAAAGTTGGCCAGATACAGAGACCAGCAAGCTTGGCATTGATTGAGCTTCTTTGTCATGCAGGAGCACTCAAGTTCTCATGATCTGTCCAAACTTCAAACTTATACCATGCACCCTCAAGAAAGTGCCACCATTCTTCAAAGGACCAGATAATGGCAAGCATCTTCTTGTTATGGATCTTATAGCTCTGTTCTACTGCATTGAGGCTTGTTGAGTAGAAGGTGATGGAATGCCACTTGCCATCCTCCTTTGACTGCTAAAAAAGAACTGCTCCTGTAGCAAAGGTCTGAACTATCTGCTTTTACATGAAAGGGGGAGTTGTTGTTAGAGAATAAGAAGATGGGCTCAGAGGTAATGGTTTGCTTGAAGACACCAAAGGCAGCTTGCTGTGAGGACTCCCATTGCCATGCTGCTTCCTTGACAGTGAGGTCAAAGAGGGAATGAACATGGTGAGAGAAATCCTAAATGAACCTCCAGTAGAAGTTAACAAAGCCCAGAAAGGCCTAGAGTTTCTTGTTTTTTTTTTTTTTTTTTTTTGGCTCAGGCCACTTGGCTACACCTGCCACTGTAACTAGGTACATCTCAGCCATTCCATGCAAGATGATCAAACCTAGGTATTCTACCTTAGTCTGCTCAAACTCATGCTTTTTAGGCTTGAGGTAGAGCTGGTGTTGGCAGAGGCATTCTAGGACAATGCATGTCTGATGATGTTCTTCCAAGGTTTTGGTTTAGATGAGAATATTGTCAAAATACACACAAATAACACCTGCCACAATCAAATCACAGAAAATGTCATTCATCATTGTCTGAAAGGTGGCCAGGCTATTGGTGAGACTAAAAAACATTGCCAGTGGTTCAAAGAATCCATGATTGGTTTGGAATGCTGCCTTCCACCTATCTCTCTCCTTAATGGTGTACATTGTTGTAGCTTCAACAGACATCTAACTTGGTTAACTAGTGTGCACCTCAAAGATTGTTGACAAGTTCAGATATGAGTGGCAAAGGATAGCAATTCTTCACTGTCATTGTGTTCAAGACTTCAATAGTCCTAAACCAGACAAAGTCACCTCTACTTCTTCTTAATGAAAAAGACTGGGGAAGCCATGGAGACTTTGAAGGTTATATCCAACCAGAGCAAAAGGTCTCTTACAGGAACATGTCCAGCTCATCCCACTCATGAGGTGCAAGTGGATAGATTTTGCAGCTGAAGGGCTCTGTACTGGGTAGCAGCTCAATTGTTTGATCTCATTACTTGCACTCTGGAAGTGAATCAAATGATGCATTGAAGAATACATTCTAATATTATGGAGGTAATATGAGATTATGCTATGAAAGGGCTTGGGCTGAGAGATTGCTGCAAATGCCTCTTCTAGTCATTTAGTAGTTGTCTGATTGGCATGAATCTGCCACAGTAGAAGGTGGGGTGGAGCATTGTAACATAGATTCTATCACCTACCTCAATGGTCTTGTCTGGAGACTCAAGGTCTTGAGCAGCAGCAAATTCCCCTGTGCATCCATCTTTCTCCTGGGGTTCACACCCAACACCTCAGACATCCTCATAAAGGGCCTCCTTATGAGGAAATGCCAGAGGGGGAGGGGTCCAAAAGGTTGAGATTAGCATAAGGGAGGTACCCTGAGCAACAGGCATGCATTGCAACATGCTCACAGACCTTAGCTCTATGCTCTTTGTAGGCTTCTTCTACATAGGTCCTGCAATAAGAGAGACAGCAGCTCATCTTTACTCCATCTTTTGTCCAATCAATCTTAAGGTTATGTTCATGTAACCAAATGAGTCCTTAGATCATATCTTGCTTCCACAAGCTAGTGACAGCAAAAGCAGCATGTTTTGAGTGATCCTGGTAATGAAGGACCAGATCAACCACTAAATGAATGGAGCCAGCTTGAAGGTGTCATTCACATTGTAACTGGGAGTTGGATGAGAGAGGGGACAAGTGGTGAGGTGATGTTATTGCACATATCCTGCATCAAGAAAAAGACCCATTGCTCTACTGTCAAGCAGAGCAATGACACTCCAGATCTTTTGGGTGTCTATTGTCTTGATTTTTACCTGTAGCTTCAGGGAATTGGCAGAAGGGGTGGAAGCAACAATGTAATGTCAGAGGAGACAACATTCAACATTCCCAAGCCAGGATCCAAGAACATGGGCAGGGAGGTATGTTCCCAGTGGAGATTTTCACTAGAAGGAGGTTTTGTATGCCTGAGGAGGGACTTATTGTTTTGTTCATAGCTTAGAGGCAGTGACAGATATATTTGATTCTATGGAGAAAGGGGCAAAGCAATTTGTAACAAGCAATGGGAGCATACAGGTTACTTGTTGCTTCCATAAAAATCCTCCTCCAACTCTATGAGTGCAACCTCTAATTCTTCAGCAGTCTTAGTGATGGATGCAACTGCAGGTGTATTAGGAGAGGGACCCCTGTTGCATCCTGGGCTGCCAGGAGTTGGGCAAGCAGTTTCTCTTGCTCAGACAGAGAGAAGTAGTGCACCTCTAGCCCTCAGAGACAGTAATGTGCAAACTGGCCAGCCTTTCACATTGTCAACAGAGCAGAGGAGTGGAAGAATGTTGATTTGATCTGTCCACATTCATGTGGACTTCCTGAGGCAGTAAGTGATGGTAAATGGGTGCTGGGGCATAATGTAAGGGGAGTGGAGCTCAGGACTAAATCTGCCTCAAGCATAAGGAGGGCCAGGCCCAAGTGAGGGGCAGAAAACAGAAAAGAGAAGGGAAAAGAGTGTGGTGCTATGGTGCTTAATGTAGCTCATGTATCAGTTCCATAAGCTGCCACTGATCATGAACTACCTTATACTAAGTCTTGATGTGTTTGCCATTGGATTGTCCTTCAGCCATATTATTGATTTGATCTATAAGATGGATGGAGGCAATCACAGAAGGTGAGGCAGAGTTGTAGGCCATCTGGATATTCAGCCTGCTTGACTAGCACTTAGAACAAATTGATGTACTCATCTAGGGACCACTTGCCTTGACTATATAGGTCATGGTATTAAAGGGAGAAGGTGGCAGTTTTAGCAGAGTCAAGAGGAAAGAACTCAGTTCAGAATTTGCATTCAGAATTATCCCAACTTGAAAAACTCCCCACATTTCTAGCCTTTTCAAACACTTGCAGCACATAAGTGAAGGCATGACTGTTAGGGGATCAGGCTCTGAACCATGTCCAACTCTACTCCAAGCTTAGTCTGAGGATGCACCCACTCTTAGCACATCTGAATAACTGCTCAGCCTGCCCTATCCCCTTCTATCTTCTAGTAGTCAGCCTTGATGAGTCATATACATGGACCTTACTCAGCATTGATTATTGTTAGTCATACTCCATTACATACCAGGGCCCAATTAGTTAAGCAGTATTAGTAATAGCACAGCCACCAATGTAGTATATAAAGGCAGCCTGTGGATAGAATATCCTCAGGCTGAACAATAGCAGTGTTTTTCTGGCCTACACACCAAAATGACTGTAAGCTCTCTAGTGATGTCTGACTGCTTGGTATACCCTGCTGGTCCCTTGTCTGACTCTTGCTTGCCTCCATGCCTGTTCAACTCTCACTCATCACTGGCACTTGCTAGCCTTGTGGAAGGAGTTCCACAGATGTCAAGTGCTCCCCTTACAATGACCCAGCTTTACATAGGAAAGGATGCAGGCAATCTTAAGCATGGTCAAAGACAAAGGCTTTACCACTCAGCTGAATATAATTGATACAGGACTATAGAAATTGCTTCTCAGTCATGTTAGCCCCATTGTAAGCATCAGAAAGTGCAGGGCAAGGTATTTTGGGGCAAGGCATAGTTGTAGCCTCAAAGCAAGCTAGCAGCAATGTTGGGGAGGTGTAGAGAGTGCTGGAACAACAATAGGAGCTTGGAGGATGCACTCCAGGATTGCCTGAAGGAATTGAAAGATAATTTGGTAAATTGGTGTAGACCAGAGAGTTTGGAGGTGTGGAGGGCAAGGAATGCTTGAGTAGATTGCATATGAGTCTCTGGAGCAAGCAACTGGCTTCAGCCTATATTCTGATGGCCTGAAGCATTGAGGGAAGGTGCTAAAGGGATTGGTGGGGTTCTAAAGAGGAGCACAGGAGATAGCATGACACTGGTGGGGGAGAAGCCTTTCAGTTGCTTCACATTCTTCAAACAATTGATTTAGTTGCTTTTAGAGCAATTGAAAAAAGGGGCTCCCAGACCAAAGCTAAAGAGTTGTTCTGATACAAGGGCAACCTCTGGAGGCTAGAGCTCAATCACACAACTGGCAGAGGAAGATCCAAAGTCTGACCCACATCTACAAGAAGTTCAAGAGTTTTGGCTACTCACCTGGCAAAGAGAGATCAAGGAGAACAAGTCTAAGGATTTCCAATGCCACTATTTGGAAAATTTACACCAGAGCTTTCTGAAAAAAAGCTCAACAACAACTAAGTCTGGAACCTGATTCAAAAATGGAAATCCATTGTAAATGGCTGCAATCTCCAGCCTCAGGACACATGACCACATAAAAGTGTGACTGTTGGATAGCCCTTGGTTGAAAGGGCTTGTCATCAGAAGATGGGAGGATGAACAAGAGCAGTGGGCCCAGAACAAGGAATACAAAACCAGAGTCTAGAATGAGCAGTATGAGCAGTCCCCTGACAGTTGCCTCTGTGGAATTTATCATTGAGCTCCCAGATGCCCATGGTTATGAATGCTATCATGGTTGTGAAACCTTTATAGTAAGTGGCTCACTTCATCTCCACTCACACCACCTGCTCAGCATTGAGAGTGGCCAGTTTGTATCAAAAAAATGTCTGAAAACTCCATAATCTCTCTGATGGATATGTTCCAGACTGTGGGTGTCAATTTATGGCCAGGTTCACTCACAAACTGTACCACCTTTTGGGGGTGAAGCTGCATACAACCATGGTCTATCATCCACAGTCCAATGAGCAGACAGAGCATGTCAATGAAGAACTAGAGCAGTATCTCTGCCCCTTCTAAAATGAGAGGCAGGATGATTGGGATAAATTTCAATGCAACAACCATGTTCATGCATTCACTCAGATGACCCCCTTCTTCCTGGACACTGGTCAACATCCTCACATGAGTTTTGAGCCTAGGGCTCTTCCCTCAGAGAATGAGTCAGTTAATGAGTTTGTGTACAGAATGAAGCAGGCTCAAGATGAGGCAAAGGCAGCACTAATCAAGGCTAGGGATGACATGGCATGATATCATGACTAACATCAGACACCTGCCCCAAAGTACAAACCTGATGACCAAGTCTTTTTGGATGCTGCAAACATTACAACCACTCTACCCTTCCAGAAGCTCTCACATCATCATCTGGGCCCTTTCACAGTAGAGAGACAGGTGGGTGCTCCAGCCTACTAGCTGAAGCTTCCCCTAAGCTTCCATCAGTTATACCCTATTTTCAATGTAGTCAAGCTGTTCCCAGCACCAAAGGACTTGATTCTAGGTCATTATCCAAAACCACCACCACTGCCAGTCCTGATTAACAACAGGGAGAAGTATGAGGTGAAGAAGATATTGGACAGTCAGATCTTCAGGAGGCTGCAGTTCAAGGTAAAGTGAAAGAGTTATGGTATTAAGGACATCTCTTGGGAACCTCAGGAGAATGCACCAGCTCTGGTCTAAGATTTTTACTGCAAGTATTCTGAGACACCAAGAGCAATCCAAGGTATTTACCCCCTCTTATCAGCAGATTAGGCTATTCAGAGCTTCCATCCTGCACATTGAGAAGCTGCACACTAGAGGGGGGGGTGATGTTAGGGGACCTCCAGGCTGTTCCCCCATTTGTCCTCTAGGGGCCTCACCAGCCCCCCTTGATATGGTTTTTCTCCATACTCCTTCTCTTGCCCTACCTATTGGCCCTACTTTCAGCCCCCAGACCATACTGGTTCTTATTTCATAATTCATACAAGATAGACTTTCATATTTGGGTTGGACTTCAGGTTTCAATGTAGTGGTCTGTTTTTTCTGGAAACTCTAGAGTAAATCTTCCATCACCAGCATAGAGAATCCTTAGGTTTGTTCTCTTTGGACTGCTCTCTGTCAGTTGTCTGAGTCAGCCACAGCCTTCAAAGGTTGCCCTTGCAAGTACACCTTTAAGCACCAAGTAAGATGACTCCCACCAGCAGCTGCTCAGTCCTCAAAGTTGGAGACCATACTGGCCAAGAAGGGTGATGTGGGTGGGACCAAGTTCCCATTCTCAGCCAGCTTGATAGGCTAGGAGGCCACACATTAGAGTGGCCTTATAGCTCCAATTGCCTCAAATCATCTTGCCTCAGGCAAAGTCCTAGCAACTGTCTCAAAACAAGCAAGCAGAGATTTGAGCCAATCCACTACTTATTACTAAGACTTCTATCACAGACACATCCAAGGAAATCCATGGCTGTATCCCATCTCAGCAGCTGACTAAGCTATTTAGGATTTCTTTTATCCTGCATGTGGAGGTGCCACACTAGAGAGGCTGTGATGTCAGGGGACTCCTATTTTCTTCAGTCATTTTCCTCTATATTTCACTATTGCAGGGCATCTTTTCCCAGACTCTCTGGTCAGAGTTTGAGTTTTTGATAATTCTGAGCTTTATTTTACTTCCTCTTTCATACTCAGCACTTAGGCAATCTATCAGGCAATGGTGTCATCAATGACTCATAGCACATAGCCTCCTTGGGAATAGTCATGTGACTAATCACTTTTGGCCTTGGGAGATAGTGTTGACAGACTTGATATATAATGAGATTTTGGATGACTCTGGCTTTTACCATAACTCAACAGATTCCTTAGAAACATTGAGCACTATATCTTTGGTATTTGAACTATGGAATTGTCAAGTTCTGTATTTTTTCTTGCTAATATGGATGTCAATAAAGGTGTATTTTGAATGTGAAATAGAATGTGACAGGTCTGTTACCCCTGCCAAAATTTGAGATTCTGCAAAAATTCATGTCATGCATGTTGATAGATGATATGCTCCTATGCTGCCTGATCATATTGGATCAGATAGGGTAGCTGACAATAGGAAGGTAACAAGTGAGAGGCAAGTTGGTCAATGTCCCAGAGAACAAGGGCACCAAGAGATGTGGATATGGAGTGAGTAGGAGTGGGTTGCTGTCACTAGAGTGTGCACAGAATTGCTAGAGAGGTCAAGGGGGTGACCAGACAAGGTAGAGTGAAAGTTGCTAGGAGTGGAGTTAAATGAAGAAGTCACTAGAGTTAAACAAAAGGGACAAGACTAGTCACTAGCTATAGTTGCTAATGTCACTAAGACAAAAGACAAAGGTGACACCCTCAGATGGTGTCCATGCTATATTGAAAGCTAGGTTGAAAGCTATGTTGGCAAAACTTGTTGCTAAGCCATTAATGATGATGAGGAAGAGAGAGAGAGAGAGGTAGAGAGAGAGAGAGAGAGAGAGAGAGAGAGAGAGAGAGAGAGAGAGAGAGAGAGAGAGAGAGAGAGAGAGAGAGATAGAGAGAGAGAGAGAGCGAGAGAGAGAGCGGAGAGAGAGAGAGAGAGAGAAGGAAGAGGAGATAGAGGGACAAGG
>JAGGAV010015624.1:9527-40457 GCA_017657295.1 Termitomyces sp. DKA64 | reverse complement strand
AGGAGATCCTTAGACTTGTTCTCTTTGGATTCCCCTCTGCTAGGTGATTAGTCTACTATTTGTATTATCTATTACATATCTAATACACTTTGGATTCCCCTCTGCTAGCTGCATGATTTAGCTGTTGCTTCCAGAGGTCACCCTTACAGGCCCCGTGCACCAACTAAATCAAGGATTGGCATGCCAGCAGAGTTCCAGGCACAATGACAGAAGGAAGGGGCATGTATTTTATATGGTGAGCAGGGCCATTTCATCAATGATTGCCCTAAATGCCAGGTTATGGGATGTGCTGTCCTGGACCATCAACAGGGAAGACTGTGACTATCAGTTTATGGAAAGTGATCTGGTGGTTTAGGTCCCAAAGATGCACTACATTGCAGATCAGACTCTGTTATCTTCTCTGCCCTGGCTACTTTCCTCTGCAGAATGGTAATTGCTCCAGAAACTCTCTTGACACACCTCCCCTCACACTCCACCCACAACCTCCTCCACACCACCCTCCCCTTCTCCAACTCCATACCCACCCTGATTGACAGTGGCGCAACAGATAACTTCATTGATGAATTCCTAGCAGCACTTGCTCCACAACCTCCCTAGCAACTCCCCCTTCTGATCCCACTAAAGCTCTTTGACAGTGATCTGACCCCTGCTGGCAACATTACCCACTGTGTGGAAATGGGGATCATCTTTGCCAATGGACAACAGCAAGACCTCTGACTATTGATCATGAAGTTACACACCTCTGCCCCCCTCATCCTGAGATTCTCCTGGCTCTGAATGACTAACCCTCACATTGACTGGCCAAGTCTCACCCTCCACCTTGATTGGGATGGCTCACCTGACCTGGGGTCTGTCCCCTTCAACATTTCTCCCCACCACAATGTCTTGGAAGTCACCCCTGATGTTCCCTGAACCCCTCCACAGCTCCACTCAGGATTCACATAATCATTCATTATCAACACCCACCTTGGTGACTCCCCCACTGTCCTCCCCACCCTCATTGATAGTGGAGCCTCTAGAACCTTCATCAGCAACCAGCTCAACCTCCCCCATGAACCCCTTGACATGCCTCTGGAGCTACAGCTGTTTGATGGAAGATCTGCCACTTCTGGGATCACTAAATTCCACCCTGGCTCCCTCACTCTTGACAATGGCCTGCAGTTTCCAACCCACCTCCTTTTTACCCAACTTCTAAAGGTGACCCTGATTGTGCTCAGACTACTCTGGCTACATGACATCAACCCCAACATTGACTGGAAGAACCTCACCATGCAGTTCTCTGGCCCCAAAGCCTGCTTGGCAGCTGCCATCACTCTCTGCCCTTACTCCCCCCACAACTCCAACAACTCCAATTTGGCCCCCAGCAGCACTGGAGCCACTGGAACCCCCACCCTGCCTAAGGATGACCCAGGAGAGGAGAAGGAAGTGCTCCTGCCCTGAACTCCTATAGGCACACCCCCAAAATGGCTTCCCCCCAACATTCCCTGCAACTGGTCCAAGGGCCCAAACTATCTCACACAACCTCCAACAACCTCAGACTCCACCACCAAACCTCTAGCACCTGACACCATCAATTTAGAAGCCCTTGACAACAAAGTCATCAGTGCTGTTCCTTTTGCATGGATCTTGCAGGATGGTATTCCCACCTTCCAACTCCAGGTCACCCTGACACTTCTGGAAGAGCATATCCATGCCAGGACCACCTCACCTGAGGACTCCAAAGACAGAGGAACAAATATTATGTGAAGTAGTTCCTCCAGAGTATCATGAATTGGCTGATGTGTTCTCCAAAGGAAGCACAAAGGAATTTTCCCCACACCAATCCTACAACCACATGATTGACCTCAAAGATGGCACCTCTCCCCCTTTGCAAGATCTACAACATGTTGGAAGGTGAACTCCAGGCTCTCAAGGACTACCTCAACAACATGCTTGGAAATGGCTTCATCTGACCTTTAATTTCCACCACTGGAGCCCCTGTCCTTTTTGCCAAGAAGAAGGATGGTTCCTTCTGCTTTTGTGTGGATTATTGGGGACTTAACAAAGTCACCAAAAAGAACTAGTATCCCCTCCCCCCAATTGGTGACCTTGTTGACTGCCTCCACAGTGCCAAGGTCTACACCAAGATAGACCTCTGGTCTGGCTACAACAATGTCCAGATCACTCTGGGACATGAATGGGAGACCATCTTCTGCACCCACCATGGCCTCTTTGAGTATCTTGTGATGCCCTTCAGTATGACCAACTCCCCTGCTACCTTCCAGTACTTCATGAATGATATCTTCCATGACATGAATGATGTCTTTGTTATCATGTATCTGAATGACATCCTCATCTACTTGAACTCTCTGAAAGAACACTGAGGTCATGTCTGACACATCCTAGAATAACTCTGGGAGAACCACCTCCATGCCAAACTCAAGAAGTGTTCCTTCCACACCACCAAGGTTGAGTATCTAGGGGTTATTGTCACTCTGAACAGCATACAAATGGACCTGGCAAAAGTTGAGGCCATATTCAATAGGCCCCTGCCCTGGAATGTAAAAGAAGTACAGTCCTAAGGCCTTCACCTCTGCCCCAATCCTCCATCACTTTGATCCCACTCTCCCCATTATACTTGAATGTGATGCCTCTGACTATGCCATCACCAGGATACTTTTGCAGATGGGTTCTGATAGCAAGAACCTCCACTCTGTCACCTTCTACACCCACTCAATGATCCCTGTGGAGTTAAATTATAACATCTGTGACAATGCAATTGTCAAAGCCTTCTGGCAGTAGAGGAAGGAACCCCATGTCACATACAAGTCTACTCAGATCACAACAACCTACAGTACTTCACAACTACTAAGCAACTCAGTTGATGACAAGCCTGTTGGTCCAAAACCCTGTCTGAGTATGACTTCACCATCCACTATTGCCTGAGACAACTCAGAGTAAAACCAGACACCCTTACTTAAAGGCTGGATGTCTACCCAAAGAAGTTGTTTGAGGCTGAATGGAATGCTTTTAACCACTGCATGGTAATCCACCCCAAACATCTTCATGCTGTACTCATCATGAATGAAGAAGGAATTCTCCACCAAATCCAAAATGCCCCTCCAGATGCCTACTTCACTCAGCACAACCCTCAAAATAGTTCCACTGAAGCCCCACACCCTAGCCCCACCTTTACACTGTCTCTGGACCACTGACTCCTGCTCTGGGACAGCTGAATATATGCTATAAACCACAAGTCCATCTGCCTCAACATTCTCTGGCAGCACCATGATCACAGGCTCTGCAAACACATGGGAATATGTAAGACCCTCCAACTCATCTTCTGGACTTACTTTCAGCCAAGGATGAAGAAGGGTGTCACCTATTATGTATGAGCCTATGAGCCCTGTCTCCAAGCCAAGGTCCCTCAACATTGCCCATATGGTCTGCTGAAGCCCCTCCTCATCAGCCACCACCTCATATTGTCAAACTCCCCAAATCTGAAGATTTTGATGCCATCCTCATCATGGTTTGCTGACTCACCAAGCAAGCCTTGTCCATCCCCTGCCACACCACTGACAATGCCCCAGAGTTTGCCAAATTATTCCTCAAACATATCTCTCCAAGCACAGACTCCCAGATAACATGGAGATCCTTGGTAAAGTTTGATCACAAGCAACTTGGCCCTTTTAAGATCCTTTGGAAGGTCTTGACCCATGCCTATAAACTTGACCTACCTTCAGGACTGAAAGGTCTCCACCCTGTCTTCCATGTCTGCCTCCTCAAGAAGTATGCTCCAGACCCATTCCCTGGCCAATGTCCAGGCTGATTTCTGCCTGTTTAAGTCAAGGACAAGTACCACTATGAGGTCAATCACATCCTCAACTCCCATCTTGTCCATAGTCAGCTTTGGTACTTAGTCTGTTGGAAAGGCTACAGACCCAAGGATGACACTTGGAAACCCTAAAAGAACCTCTCTGGAGCCCCTGCCAAGCTCCAGAACTTTCACTAGTGACACCCCACCAAGCTTGGGGACCCCTGGGACTAGCATGAACAGATGGCCTCAGTGGGCATAACCCTTGCCTCTGGATTCAGCAGGGATTCAACTCCCACCAGTACCACCTATGTTCCCTCTCTCATTTTCCCTTATACAAGCTGAAAATTATATTAAGACAGCAAAAAGCCAATATTTACAATGCTATGAGTACAATATGCAACATGATACAACAAGCTCAAGCAAGATTGATTGATGTCAGAGGCATGACACCTCACCCCTCCTCCTCTGGAAACCCCCTCTCCATCCCTGCTATCACTACATCCATCTCCATCTGAGCCACTGCTGCAGCTAGTAGCTCCTCATGCCTTAGTAGGGCCTGCCTCACATTGACTGCCACCTTCCACCAAGACCTGGGGCCCTTCAAATTTTGCCAGCAGTGACTTGCCAACAGCTGCTCCATCTGCCCCAAACCCTGCTTGAACTCCAGTGGGAGATCCCCCAACATTCTCCACACATTATCCTGCACCAATGCAAAAGCTGCCATTGCCCTGTCCAGGAGGATCTGATGTTTGTGGATCCAACCTAAGGAGGGAAAATTCAAGGTTAGTGACAGAGGCAGTCCAGGCAAAAGTACTTATGTAGGAGTCTTCCCTGGCTCATAGCTGCCTCATTGGCCAACCACCCCTCATGATGCCTCCCCACCTCTACCTCCACTCAGGTTGCCTGCAGCTCTGAACCCACTTGCCATTCCACTACCATACTCCCCTCTAGATGGGCCTTCAATTGCTCCAGGTGCCCTCAGAGCCCCTGGACCTCAACATCATTTTCACCCACCTCCTGCATTGAGCTGCATTCCAATCTCACCATATTGTCTCCAGTTCCTCCAACAATCTCTGGAGCTCCTTCTCCTGTGCCACCAAATGCCCCCGCAGTTCAACTATTCTCCTGCATAGGGCAGTGTCCCTAGATTGCTTCACCAGTGCCCCTGACTCCAGAGAATAGACATGTGAACTGGAGGGGCCCACCATCACCATCTCCCCATGGGGCCTCTTGCTGGGCCCAGCCTCTGGAGGAGGGGATGCCCTATGCTTACCCTTGGCCCATGCACTGGGGGCTTCCTCCTTATGCCCACCCTGGGGAGGCCTGACTTTCCTTAGAGGATGAAACCCCTCCCCCTCAACCTCCCCTCCAGGACCACCTGATTGAGGCACCCCCTCCCTGCACCTGGAGACCCAACTCCACTGCCATTTATCCAGCTGCCTCCAGCACCCACTCCAACTCCCATCCCTGCTCTACAGCAATACAAGCCACATGCTGGTCCCTTGACACTGAGCATTTTTCATGCCACACATGACATGGAAGGCACACTGATGAGTCTCACCAGGATCTCACCACCAGCTCCTCAAACTTGCAAACCTCTCCCCAGCAAGCACAGGTCACACACTGGGCAGCAGGTCAGCTAACATACAGTAGTGAGATTGTCCCACAACTTATCAGGGCCCCAACAGGCAGTGCTGCACAAAATGCCCATGTTTCTGGCATCTCCAGCACAGCAGCAGCATGGTGCAACACTGTCAGGTAGCTTCAATGTCCATGGGGATGCCCAGCAGTAAGGGTCATGGAGTGGAGCTGGCTGGAGCAGAGGTGGCTGCTGGGGGAATGGGGGTGGTGTACTGGAGGGGGGAGATGGGGGCAGGCTGGTGAGTCAGGTGCATGCAACATAGCTCCTGTTGAACCTCCATGAGCTGCCACTGATTCTAGGCCACTCTATACCAGGAGGCAATCTATGCATTGTCTGGGCAGCCCTCAGCAAGGTTGTCAATGCATTCCAGTAGCACAGGGTATAAGCCATCCTAGAACATGAGACATAGTTGGAGGCTGTTTGGGTAGGCTGCTTGCTCAACTAGTGCCTGGAAGGAGTCAATATACTCATCCAGCATCCATTTTCCTTGCCTGTATTGCTCCCAGTCATGTAGTGCTAAGGCTGCCACCTTGGTGGGGTTGATTGGAAAGAACTCCACCTGGAAGTCCTTTTCAAAGGCTGCCCAATCCACAAAACTCCCAACACCTTCAGGACATCAATACACCTGTGGTGCATGGGTGGAGGCATGCCCCATCTTCATGTATGACAAGACCCAGGCTATTTTCAGTGCATCTGAATCAAAGGTGTCCCTACTGAGATGGATGTAGGTGAGATAGGATTGGAGGAAATGCTCAGGGAATGCATGCTCAGGCAGCTACCAGAGCTGCCAGGGAGGTAACAGAAGCCACTGGAGGAGTTTCCATGGCTGGGATTGGCATGGAGGTAGGGGTCAGGTGCTCTAGTACTGCTTGGAGGGACTGGGAGATGAGTTCAGTGGTTTGGCAGAGGGTAGAGAGTTTGGTTGTGTGGTATGTGAGGGAGGATTGGGTTAATTTCACCTGGTTTTCTAGGTGTGACAGGTGAGTCCAGGCCTCATCCTGTGGGGCCAGGGCCTCTGAGGGAGTAATCTGGATTAGCCAGCTGAGACATAGAATTTCACAGGTGCTTAAGCCTGGTGGAAAAGTGACAGATAGTGGCTTGGAGATTCCATGCAGGCTATGAGGAGCTTCCAGACCAGGGTAAGAGACTTGTTCTGCTGTAAGGGCAACCTCCGGGAGTGACAGCTAAATCACATGGCTAGCAGAGGGGAATCCAAAGTGTATTAGATATGTAATAGATAATACAAATAGTAGACTAATCATCTAGCAGAGGGGAATCCAAAGAGAACAAGTCCAAGGATCTCCTCTGCTTGGTGCAGTGCATCAGGGGGTGGTGGAGGTGTGGGAACAACTGGATAGGGTGACTGGAGTTAGCCAAAGTACACAACAATGGATCATGGAAAGTTCTGGAGGTCTCTGGAGATATCTGGAGACCTGTAGAATGCTTCACAGTCATTAAAAAGCAGAAACAGGCCAGGAGAATCAGTGTCTGACAGGGGCAGAGGTTGGAGAAGGGGTAGTTCCCTAACAGGGCCTCCTTATTGTTTGTGAGGTCCAGAGGATCCTCCAGGTCCAGGGGGTCATCAGGTCCAGAGTCCAGAGGGTTCAGGGCATTGCAGAGATTGGCAGCATTGAGCTGAGTGAGGAGTCAAGTGGTGTTAGCTAGGCCTTGTTCAGGGGAGAAGCAGGGCATGGGGTTAGCAGGCATTGCAGAGGCAATGGTTTGGGGGTTGTTAGTCACTCTGGGCTGCCAGCCAAGGTTGCTGGAGGGGTTGTAGTTGCTTTGTAGGCCTTGATTTTTACTCTGGGCATCCCAATAGCACTGATTGATCTAGGTGACAAGTGCCTTGTATCCATCATATGTGGCTGCTTGGGTGTGAAGTGGAGGATGCCTTATTTCACTGTGGAAAGGCACAGCAAAGGGCAAATTGAAGAGCATTGTAGTTCCATCCTGTCTCATAAGCTTTCCACTTGAACCAGATAATAAAGGTCATGAACCATTTGTTATCATGCATCTGGAGGTCATACAAGTTTTCTTCTGCCTCTGCTACAGTGTCAAATACTCTGAACTTACTGGAGAATTCCTGTGTGAAGGCAGGCCAATTGGAGAGTACCAGATTGTTGGGGTCAAACTAGAGCAACACCATGTAATGGTTGAAGGCAATGCCCTGCAAGTAGAAGGCAATGAAGGCCACTCATAAGCTCTCAAGCTGGAAACTGATGGGCTTAGTTTTGAACATCATAAGACACTGTGTTAAGAAGGTCTGCCATTTCCAAGGGTCTTGGCCATTGAAGGGTTCCAGTTTCTGAATGTCAAGCTTCCCTTCCTGGGCCAGTGTGTCATATGTGTTGTTCTGGGCATTCTGGGTTTGGGGTGGGGGTCTAGCATTATAGTAGTAATAGTAGTTATTCCTGCCTCCATGCTGAGAGGGAAATTTGCCCATGACTGTGCCCCATCCACCAAGAAATCTGCTGTTGAGAGGCCTGCCACTGGGGTTTAGGCCAGCATTGCCTGGGGGAGGTTCCATGGCCCAGCAAGGAGGAGGGGGTTCTCCAGGGGTTGGCAGCTCAAAGTTAATGGTGTTGGTGAGGCAGTTAGGCAGGGGAATGGGTGGGGGTTGGCATGGCACAGGGAGAAGAGCTGTTCTGGGGGCACCAGGGCCAAGAGGCTGTCAGAGGGGGGGCAGGGGGTTGTTGCAGAGAGGCAAAGTGTATTCCTGTGAGAGGCAGAGGTCAATATGAGGGAGTTGGTCCCTGGGAAGCTCAGGAAGGCACTGGGGATGAAGTTGGCCCAGGGATGAGCAGAGAGGGCCAGGGTGTAAGTGGTGGGCTGGTTGAATAACCCTCTGGCAGGGTTAAGAGACTTCAGGATGTCAGATGCAGCATTGAGCTCCTCCTGCTGGCAAGGAATGAGGGCTGGGGCTTTGGCTTGGGCTCTGGCAAGTTCCCCTCATTGCATATGGAAGGAGTGGGTGGGGTTCAAGGGGTCTTCAAAACAGCAGGGGGTTTGAGCTGGTATGGATCTTGTCAACCAGGGCATAGAGTTCTGCCTAGAGGCTGGCATCAATCCCAAGGATACTTCTGACATTCTTGGGAAGGGTGCCTTGCTGGTAGCACTTGTAGAAATCTAGAAGGTGATCTGCCCATGTCTCCAGTGTCCCAGAGAAGTTTTGGTGCTCCAGGCTGATGAGGAGGTCTCTTGCTTGTTTGGCAAATTTGGTGGGAGCTAGGCAGAGAGAGCAAAGGACCTCATCACATTGTTAAACATAGGCTTTAACTTGTTGCTGCCTAGGAGAGGGTGGAGCTGGGGTGGGGGAAGTGGCAGAGGGTCAAGGCCAAGCAAGGAAGTGACCATCAAATTGTTCTGGGAGGACTGGAGCTGCAGTGGGAACAGAGTAGACAGAGTAGAATCTGGGAGGAAAAGCAAGGGGTACTGGAGCCATAGGTGCCCAAGGGGCCAAGGAGGTGTCAGGCTGCAGGTGGGGGTAGGTTCCTTTGATGGGGTATAATGAGGAGCAGTGAGTGCCAGCCTGAAGGTGGGCCCTGACTGACAGATGGGCATAGGTGGTTGGGTTTGGGTCTGGGGCCCAGTACTGCAGAGTGGCTGTGACATAGCAGTCAGGCATTGGATAAATTGGAGGATAATAGGGGTCAGGTACCAGCCTACTATAATAGTCAGTTAGATAGCTGGCAGGCAGGTATGCAGGATTGTAGTCAAACATTGGGAACAGGATAAGGGGAGAGTCTTAATATTATGTCAGGTTCTGCTGACCCAGGGGCTCAGCTACACTGGGCAAGTCCCTTACTAGGCAGACACAATGTCTATACTCACAATCTCAGTCTCCAGTGACCTCTGGAAGAGTGAAACAGAGTAGGCAAAGGTGGTAATAATAGTCCAGGGAAGTCCAGGATACCCTGGTAGGCTATATGGAGAAGTGGGAGTGTTGGGCAAGTAGGGAACAAGTATGATATGGAGCTTTGGAGTTAAATAACAAGAGTTAGGAGTCAACTTGGGTGAGTCTAAGTTAGGAGCATGGATAGGTTTTAAAGGTTTCAGGGTGGATAGACTTTAACAGGGGGATGGAAATAGAGGTGGGGCTGATCAGAAAAGTCAAGACAAGATGAGGAACTAAGGGAAATGAGATGAGACAAGACTTAGAAAATAAATGAGAGATAAAGATGAGAATGGAAACTGATAAGATTAAGACTGATAAGATTAAGACAGATGAGATCAGGAAACAATGAGATTGAGGACAAGTCAATATGGAATAATAAGATGGGGATACAAGAGACATAGCAAACATGAGAACATATGTAATATCAAGACTCCCTTAACTATTACTACTTTACAGCTTAAATACCTGCAAGGGGAAATCCTCCAGGACTGTGGGTCTGAGGTCAGACCATGTGGACAGGTCTTGGATACAATTGTTCAAGGTGTTCTAAGATTGACTAGCCAGGTGTTGGTAGTGTCTTGATACATAACTGTGATGCATGCCAGAGGAGGATGGAGGGACTTTGGAGTTACCTGGACACTGGAGGAGGACTGGGGAGATCATGGGAAATGCCAGAGAAGCATTGGGGACCTCCAGAAAAGCATTGGGGGTTGCTGGAGCAGGCACCAGGGGCAGGGAAGTGTCATAGAGGTTGGGGGAGGAGGGGGATGTGCACTAATAGGAAGCAAGACCCTTGCTCCTCTGTCTTGATTGGTCTGGTATGTTCAGGTGGAATGTATCCTTCTGGCCAGACATCATAAGCAGTGTTCCCTTGGAACACCACTCCTTGGTCTTGACTGTTCAAATTCCTTCATGTCACTGTTGTAGAATCACTGCAATGTGATTACCTGTCAAAGTCAAAGATGAATACCACTCCAAGGTTGACCACATCCTTGACTCATGACTCATCTATGGCCACTCCCACTACCTAGTCCACTGGAAAGGCTATAGACCCAAAGATGACACCTAAGAACCCCAAAAAGCCTTGCTGGCATCCCTGCCATGCTCCAGAACTTCTACCAATGACACCCTACCAAGCCCCAGGACTGCTGGGACTAGTGTTTACAAACAGCATTAGTGAGCATGCCCCCACCTCTGAATTTATTAGAGATTCACCCCCTGCCAAGCACCTCTTACATGTTTTGTTTCTTGCCTTCCTGACACATTCTAAAAACTTCTACTTCATACTAGAAATTCAGCAAGTCCAGGATGAAATATATAGATAGTAATAGGTACAATATGATACAGTGTCAAGAAAGTCCAAGAAAACAACAATTTAGGGGCCTGCTACTGCCTAATTCACCCCCTTGTCACTCCATATCACTGGCCCTGGCCTGCCATCTTCCTCCCCCATGACTGCCAGATCCTCCTCCCCCATGACTGCCAGAGCCATCTCCATCGCAGCACCTGGATGTCCTGTGACATTCTCCACTCCACTGCCCCACTCCCCTCCTCTGACTCCAGCTGCCTCAGAAGCCCCTGCAGCTCCCAGACCTCCACCACCTTGCTCATTTGCCACTGCCAGTGCCACCTCTTAATTCTGCCATGCCATTTGTCCAGGTCCACCAATACCCCAAGAGGTCATTTTCCTACCATACTACCTGCTCCACCAGCTTCTCAATGTACAATAAATTGATGGCAAACAATTTGCAGTCCACTGTGCCCTGAGACTGCTCACTAGGAGCACCAAATATGGGGAGTAGACATGGGTGCCAAGGGGACTGGCCATTGATGCCTCACTCCAGGGGTTCTTGCTAGGCCTGGCCTCCAAGAGTGGGGACACCTGCCATTTACCTTGGTCATGCATCATCAGAAGTAATTCCCTCATCTGGCACTTGGCCTGTGGTAGCCCCACCTTCATCCCAGGACCCACTCCTTCCCTGCCCTCCCTGCCCTCCAACTTAGAATGCCCCACCCCTGCTAGCTGTTGTTGCAAAGGCCCCTCACCCCTAATCCAGTACTCTAACAGTCTATAACTTTGGCCCCTCACCTAGCTGCCCCTAGCCTAACCCTGCCAGCTGAGTTCTTGACCATACATGGCTCTGACATCTGTTTTAGAGGTTTCACATATCAGCCATATAGAATCCTCATGTCAGGGATCCATTTGCCTAATGATAGGTGTTTTGGCACAGATCCATTTGATTATGTCAAAACACTGTTGGTGAATAGGGTACCAGTAAAATGACAACCCATTTTGCATCATGGCCAATAATGGCAATCCATAACTTCTTTTACCCAGTGCATTGAGATACTGCACTCTAAAGGGGGGGGTGATGTCAGGGGACTGTCCATGCCAGACCTCATTCTTGTTCTTCTTATTCCAAGCTGGTTTCTCATCCCTATCCTCCCATTTTCTAGTGACAAATACTTTTGACCTAGGGCTATCCAACAGTGCTACTTTGGTGTGGTCATGTCCCAGGACAATGGAGAGTAAGGCCAATTGTGATGAACTTCCATTTTGGATCAGACTCTGGACTGAGTTGTTGTTGAGTGTTTTTCCTAAAGCTCTAGAGTAAATTTTCCAAACACTGGCATTGGGATTCCTTAGACTCGTTCTCTTTGGATCTTCTTCTGCAAGGTGAGTAGCTAGACCTCTGGAACTTCTCATAGACACTGAATATACTTTGGATCTCCCTCTAGCAGGTGTGCAACTGAGCCATAGCCTCCAGAGGTTGCCCTTACACAAACTGTGTCAAAACTATGGGTTATGGCTGAAAAAGGCTATGGATTCTGGGGTATGGCTTGATTTTTCTACAAACCAACCCCATAGATGGAAAATCTTATGTAGTATGAGGTTATGGGTTATCCCCCCTATGGGTTAAGAGGGGTTCAGCTGTATATTATAATTCAATAATCTGTGTTCTAACTGTCACACCTGTCGGGTTCACATGTGCACTCAAATTAGTGGCTCGTACAAATTCAGTACAAATAATGGCCTTGATTGATTAAATAGTATATTCACTTTGTAACATAGGAGTAGACAGAGGAAGATAAATCAATGTTGCCAGGTAAGCCTATCAAACCGTCCGCATGAATCAAGGTCTTCTAGACTTACCTTGCAACATCTATCAACGTCTCGCGACGACTGAGTGTGTAATTCTAACTTGAGACGCGAAGACAGACAGAGTGATTTTAATGAACAGAACAGGTGAGTCGAAGTCAAGAATAACCTTATTGAGAACGAGATCCTTCAAAGCCTCGTGTATGCGAGCAGTTTACCATATTAGTTTCGCTCTGCAATGGAAAAGTTGTATGTCGAGCTCCATTTAAAGTCTCTTCCTGGATGATCTAATTGGCATGTTTTTGTGAGTGATGAATATGAATCGTCACTATCAGAGATTATTCCCACAGATCTGATCTACGCCCCACTCTGGTGTGTTGATGGCGTCAAGATATCCCTCTTGCTCTATGGCTACTGCAGACCATCTGCCGTAGGTAAGACTAGGCCCACCATGAACTGCTTTGCGAGGAATATTAAGCCCAAATGAGGTGTACACTTGGACCGCTGGTTGATCCGTAGATATATCGACCCTGCGGCAGCCGAATAAATTGGAGAACAAGAGGCTGCGCAAGACTGGATGCACCTGATACCGGAGATGTCGCTCCAAAGTGAACTTCCAGTCCTGTTGCTTTCATTGTTGTCATACACCCAAGCATGATCATAGCCTTGACAGCCTGTAAAGGCTGGAGGCAAAGACCGGCGGGACAAAAAGGGGACCGACCTGAACCACATAGATTGACGGTATCATTCCAACGGGCTCCAATTACCTGTTCTTTTCTGAAATCAAACGGCGTGCCTTCTACTTGGATGAATTCACCGGTCGGAATGGCGTTACTATCGACAGCAATGACTTTCGAAGAATCAACTTGAAGGTGATGCCCAAGAATATCGTTCACGCCATCTTGGAAAGCATCCAGATTCCTTGTAGACGATCAACTTATGGTAGGTGTACATCACGATTCAAGATGGTTTCACCAATAGATATGCTGTGTGAGCATGACGGGGGTCTATGGCAGCCCTTGTCAGCTAATACATTAGAATCTATCAATTGGACTGGCGCATTTTCACCTTTTGTGTGGCAGTGGCGTAGACTTCGGTTTTCAGAATACCGCCGTCGCTCACTGTATGAGTAGCCTAAAATAAGCAACCAATAATGTATCAACTATGGAGAATATCAAGCGTCAGATTAGCTTACGTATGCTGTAACATTTCCAGGAAAGCCTTCGTCCGCAGTGTCAATATGTTTGTATGTGACGCTCGTTTGAGTTTTAAACACTATCTTCCAATTCCGCCTGTCCCAGCCGTAGACACCACCATGAAGGGTAACCTAGTAAAACTTGACGTCGACTTTGATTTCAAATGAGGCTTAAAAGGCTAACCTGTCCTACGAAACCTTCTACTCACTTTCAAGCAAGTTATATACAAAGACTCACCGCTATTTAGGGGGATGTGATAAACATTAGAACCATCTGGTTGGGGATCCTTCGTGATCGGAATGGAGAAGGTTCCTGAACATTTGAAATTTCAAATTGAAGCTTCGGTACTGGAGCTAGAAAGGACGATACCATTCTTAATACGATTCGCATATCTGAGAAAGTCGTCGCATTACACTTGATCACTCACTGCACACGAGACTTGCAAAATTTCATACTTACCGCCCGACGATGGGGTTGAACACTGGATGATCCGGATCGGTCAAGAGGAGGGTCTGAAAATAGATACAACCCCATTTATGAGAACAAAGAATTAGAATGGGAGCACATACGTTATCATCATACCCAAGAACCACATCCCTCGCTTTCCCATACTTATCCTTGACCCATAGTTCGGTCATTGTCGCACCAAATGATACAAATTTTGCTGTAATGGACCCATCCGATGCTGATAGGGTGGTCACGTCAAAGGGCTTGTGGGATTGTTAGTCAATATAATGAAAGCAATGGCCGACTGACCCATGGGGACGAAGACAAGCCCAGTACCAGCAAACTATTCAATATAACAAGATGTAAAAGCATGGGTAAAAGGAGAGGAGCCCCCTTTCAGCCGACCGTCCTTTTAAACTGCTTTCTACCCTATTAGCTAACGTCATTGTAAGACTCGGCTTCATCTATTTTGGTCACTTGACGAAGTGTTCGCTGTCAGCAAATTCTCGGCAGCAGAGTAGCAGTTAAAGCGAAGATTTCCTTTCGCTGACTGACATCGTTGTATAAACCACGAGACATGGAACTCTCAGGAGTATCCAGATTATGTTCGGTGAAATAGAAAGTTCAATTTTCTTCTTTATATCCGCAGCAGCAAGTAGCGCGCGAATCATGATCACCGCAACTTGTTTGGTGTAGTTGGCAGGGACGAGAATTGCGATATTTGTCCCAGCGTTGATCCGTTCGAGCAAACCAATTCCGCTAGCCTCTGGGAAGACTCGGAAGATCGGCTGAAGTGGAGCCAAAAAGAGCAATGGTTGCTCGGACATATCAGTATTGGGGGAAAATCGAGCCTGCCAGCCGATGTCTGCCGAAGTGACTGTAGTGGACAGCTGATTCGACGACCATTCACGCGCTCGTGACTTGCTATCAAACTGTCACGGACCCTGAACATCTTCAGCTCCAGTTTCCAACTTAGCCCAGAAGCAGTAAGATGAGTCTGTCTCGCTATCAGTGATCAAGAGACTTGAAAGTCATTCATGCAGAGCTCTCTGGACGGCAATGGTCGTACGTTGCCATTGAAAACTCTTTCCCGGTATGTCCTGATGATACCGTCAACAATTATGTCAATCTTCATGAGAAAACTTCTTCTGACTTTATCTTCTCAGTACCCCTCTCGTGTTCGATCATCCCTATATTGAGCCTCAGGCTTTGCTCTCCGTTTGAGTTTACTCAGTCAATCCATGCCTCACTTTATCACCACTCGACCAGCATTTCGAGGGGGCATCTTCTGAGGCATGCTTTTGTCTATTCTTGAACCCATAATTCTGAGTCGATTCATCTGTCCATAATTACTGGATGGAGGACAAAATTCTGAGACTACGGTTGTCGACAAGCCTGCTTAAGCAGAGATTCCACGCGTAGTTACGATTTGGCTCACAACACTCCTGTAATCATCTGTTAGAGCCGAGGCCCTCCGAATATATTTACTGCCGGAATAATGTCTGCTTTGCTTCGATTTTATCAATTCCTTTGGCAGCCGCCTAAGTACTCAACAATGGGTGATACCGCGGAATTCTCACTTGTACTTGACCGTCGACGGGAAAACAAGAGACCCTTCATTCTGAATTACCTCGTTCTTTTTTTATCTTCAATAACGTCTCAACAAGGTTTCCTTATCATCGATGAGCAAACATCCTTCTTTGTTTCCCTTAGTAAGAGAGTAACGCCCCACTATGAAACTGCAGCGACTATAAAACGCCGTAGTTTCCAAATGGTTTGGAAAATTGATTGTACGACACTAAAGGATTTCCCCACCAATCCAGAAACGCAGATGATGTATTCGTTTCAGGGGACATGAATTCCATGACCTTAATGAAGAGTCTTAGCATTTCCCCACCTGCTCCCAAGAGCGCTCTATTCTGTACTCAATGACCTGGGATGACTTCTTACCAAACACCACAGCAGAATATTATCAGTAAATGGTACAGTTGATTTTTTTTGGTAATAAAAAATGGCTGACAAGTCCTGCCGAAGGTCCCGTTTTCTATGTCACGGTTTTCCTAACAAGTCCACAAACAATCTTGATAGAGATACGGTACTGCAGGAAAAGATCTACTTGTGTAAGTTCACTGCCAGTTGATGCTTCCCGCTGAGGTTTAATGCATCTATCATCATCTTCATTTTCTTTTGCTAACTATTTCTGGACCTCAACCACATGACATTGTACGATTATCACCTTATTAAGCTGCTGTCTTTTTGTCTTTGGAATCACTTTCTCTCGCTATCTCCAGCCAGGTCGTTGTGCCCTCACAACACGTCTCAAAGCCCACCGACTTCTTTCCCCTTTGCGTTTTCCATCGCTCGCGAAACCGATCTCTAGCTTAAACCTGCACCAATGGATTGGACAGCCCCTCTCTCTTCCTCTAAACTTGAATAACCAGCCAGCATTCTATGTTTCTGTATCATTGTCGTCCTTCATCCGAGCTACTACAACAATATCGTTCATGCCTAAAGTTCAATACGTCGGCGACCAAGCGGGCTTGGTGATCTTATATCCAGATGATGAGACAAAATGAATCGAGGGCGATCTCGAGTACGCAGATGGGATCCTGAAGCAGAAGCGTCGTTGTCACAACTGGACAAGATAATGGTGCGGATTGGAGCGTATCACCGCCCGTGTCTGTAATAACCGATAGCACTGGACGTATGTGTACGGTCGTATAGTTTGAGCGTGAAGAGCAAGGCACGGGAGCGAGTCTGTTGGTCAAAATCGGTGACGGTTACGTGGGTCTTTGGGGCTTCGCAAGATTTCAACGAAGATATCTGGATCAGATTTTCTGGGGCGCGACCTGTGAAGCCAGATGTGGCAGGTAACTTCGAAGTGCAGGTTGAAGAATGGGATCTAGTTCTCAGGAAATTTGATGGAAAGATGTAGAGAAGTTTACTGTAGGTGTAATCATCAATTCGAGCCGAGGAGAATATGTCGGTACATAAAACCACGATGCTATATCGTATCACGTTGTGCAGCCAATTGCAACAGTAGGAAAATTCAGTGTGGACAAATCTATCGATTTGAAAGGACGGGTTCAGTACTTTTACAAACTTGGAAAGAAGGTTTATAGTTTTCTTCTTCAATACATACGTGTCGCGGCAACCGTGTCGGCTAGGAGATTAGAAACGGGTTCGGGAGCACAGCTTGTCTTCAATGAGCGCCCAAACTGCGTCTCAAATAGATGAGTCGATACGGACACGAATAATTTTGAAACGACCAAGGCGGTTTGGGAAGCGTAAGCAACGCATAAGGCCTCCAAATAGTAGATCAAGTGTGATGGTGTCCCAGTATAATGCTAAGAGCGTCTCAAGTGCCAGAAAGCCATGGAAGTAAGACACGCGTCCATGTATACGATATCATCCTCATCCGGAGTCCAAGCAGTCAATTCCAAGACATGAAGACAGCTGGCAGGTTGAAGATATTCCAACTCACAGAGCAGACTACTTCTCATCATGAGGGACGTAGGATAAGGAATACGTTAAACGACCTATTCCGAGGCGTTGAAATTCCTTGGGGTAGAACTAACGTGGCCTTCTACCTTGGTTGATCAGTGATCCGCTGCAGTTCTGGGCTTGCTCAGGCGTCAAAGGCTCACCTTGCTTGGACTTGGACTGAGGGATATCTATCATCCACAAACACTGGGTGCAGAAGACAATTTTCTTTGGCAAAACAAAATACACAGTAAAAATAATTCAATTGATGTACAGATTAATATTGATAAATCAATAAACATTATATTTTTTCTTTATTTCTCTTTGAATTGTATTGCAAATAACCATTGAAATACCATCCTAGGTTCCACAATATTTTTTCTATATTTTTGACAGAAACATGAAAATTTTAAAATCAATTGGATTATTTTTATTATGTTCTTACATTGTTTTGGCAAAGAAACTGACATCCTGACAAATCAGTTCACACGTCTACTCCAGGTCAAACTAACTGTATTTTTCTGTCACTTCGTATACACTAATTCCAAGGCGTCTCAGGCTGTGGGTCAGGCTTGGCTTGTCCCGGCCCTCAATGGCCTAGCCAGCCCATCACTAGCGGCTGGCTAATATGATCTTGTCATTTGTCAACAACAGGAACTCATGCAAATCTGCGTATCATCCGAGTTCTACGAACTTTGAATGCTAGGTCCCGTCGGCTTTCATTCGACTTTTGGAACGGCTTCAATAATATATGGTAGCAAACACGAAGAATGATGTCATTATACTCAGGAAAGTGCCCAGAGAATCTCGTCATGGTAGATTCATCCGCCAATCTGATTCAGGACAAATCTCGCAGCCTGAGCCCCATATTCCTCCACGTAGCCAAGATGGACAGCTAGATCCATCCCGCCAGCACAAAAAGGATCCCCGATATCGCAGAAGGATTCAATCACAGAAGCAAATGCATCTAGCGCACCAGGTGCACGGGGGAACAACCCACTGACTGCGTTTGCAGTACCTATGCGTATATTTAAATTAGAGCAGGATGGTAATGAGGTCTTTTTCCTACTTGCCCTTTTGGAAAGGTTCGCCTGCGACATGGCCCGGGTCACCCATCAAGATTGTTGCCACCACTGTAAGACAAAGATCAAAAGTTTGACTACTAACAACGTTCATTACCTACCTTTATCCGTTCCAGTGGCGCGCGCAGCAAGCACGTCGCCGGCGACTTGTGCACCCTGACTGTATCCCATCAACACGATCTTAGTATCGGGGCACGCAGAGACTTGTGCCGCTAGATCTCCTTTCATGGCAGTGACACCCTCGCTCTCAGACACCAGGTAGTTGGTCAGAGTGGCAGGGTATGCGACAGCTTCGCGTGAGACCGTCTGACTGCTACCATCGACGATGGCTGTGACGACTGTGCCAATGATGCCTTCGCCTGGCGCTTCTGTCGACGCTCGCGCTGTTATAACGTGAACAGCAGAGCAGCCAGTCGTCGGACCAGGGACAGGAGTCGCAATAGCACTGAAGATGAGAGCGATGAGACTAATGAGTAAAGATTTCATCTTTGCTGTCCGCGATGAATGTCCCACTTGCTTCCGCAGCTTTTATACTGGCTTGAACAGCACCCATATTCCTTGCAATCACCGAATGCAAGACTCAGCATGTTTACGGGTTAGGTGTCGTATGATCACAACAGGTGCTATGGAAAATGCAGCCGAGGATTTAGAACTATGCTAAGGGTTATGATATCTCCACGCTCAACGTACTTACATCCCGTACAGAATTCCCAACCCAATTTTTTTTGTTCAATGTCGACGTCGTCTTTTCAAAGTTTGGTGTAAGAAAATACACAGAAAGTACAACCTCACCACAGGTGTTCAACAACTTTTGTCGTCCTTTTTAACAATGAGTTATGGGTAACAAAATTGATCGACATCCTCCGGCTATAGACAGGCAACAAATTGCAACCGCAGCATCTAGTTTGAGCATGAATTCTCCCATGTTGCGGCCAAACCTCGGTTAATTCTCCGCAGCATCGTCTGAAAATGACTGGTTGTGGTATCTCGATGACGGCGTCTGGGCGGTAGCGCAATGCCATTGCGAGCCACTTCGCTCACTGAACTCGTGCAAGGGAAGCATCTCGGTGGAGCTATCAGCCAATTTTCGCTTTGCAGGGTAGGGTCTCTCACGTCAACCAGTTCGTGGGTCCGTCTTGTTCCTATTTTTGAAATTGAGTGGTCATGTCTTGTCCACAAGGTGCGTCGTGAAATGCTGAATTGTACCGGGTGCATTAAATCTGCGGCTGAGCAACACACGGTCTTCAAAAGAAAGCAATTGTCATGTCTGACGAACAAGTTCGAGAGACTTCTGTTCTCTCCCCCCCTCAGATCACAACGAGCATGTTGTGATGACAAGCTTCCATCTCTGGGTCATTCAGGATCATTCGAGAAGGCCCCCCTTTCATAGATATACCTATTTAAGCCGTACCCTCAGTGGTTCATCACTAACGCATTACCTGTGTTTCACAGTACTTAATTAGTATGAGAAGCTTGTGCATTATCGCTTTATTGTAATTACACAGAATAATGGATTTGTACTTTGTCGGAATCAGTCGTGCCTTGACTGGACTCAATCTAATCAGTCTAATAACCGCGACAAGGTACAGGTATAGTTATGCGAAAGATAGAACTAGATTGATTGATCTGTCAAGAATGCAAAATGCTAGGTTAATCGATATTGGAACGTAAAAGATTATCAGTTCAGCGAGTGAGTAAACCTGCGCAACCCGGGGCCAGACAGCAGAAAATAAAGCCATATGTACAATGTCGTGTAAATGATCTGCAAAATCCAAAGTCTACGATGACTGCAGAGCCTCTACTGCGGTCTGTCCTTTTCGTTCGAGTGTGTAGACCCTGCTACTGTTGGGGTAGCATGTGCGTGATCGGGCTCCCGAGAACCACCGACAGCACCGATGTTACAGTCCACCGTGTGGCCGATTTCCTGCTCGAGACCGACATAGTCGTATGCGAACTCGCCCATTTCTGCATCGTCAACACCGAGAATCTCAGTCCCTTCGCTTGAGCGCAGCGACAAGCCGGGAATGAAGTGCATGATCCAGAGTATAATAGTCTAGCACACTTCTCAGTCGCATAATCGTGACATTCATTGGGGTATCACTCACGGTCATGACGAAGGAGTACGAAAGGCCGGCGACTGAATCAGCGAGTTGGTAGCCCAGTTGAATATAGTGGTGGTCTATCCAGCCTCCGGGAATGGAAGTGAAACCATCAAAGTGAGCAACGCTGGCCTGTGCGAAGAAAGCAGTGAGGATGTTGCCCACGACACCACCGACAGCATGGGTAGCGAAGATCTAACAAAACTGAGTGAGAAGTCTGAAGCTGTGTGATTTCCCGCTTAAAAAACGTACATCCAAAGTATCGTCGTAACCAAGAACGAACTTGAGCTGAGTAGCAAAGTTGCAGATTGTCCCAGCTAAGAATCCGAATGCCACGGCGGCGGCTGTAAGCTAAAGTTGAGCGATGGACCGGTTGATAAATAACATACTCACGGGAACCTACGTAACCAGAACCCGGGGTAATGGCAACAAGACCGGCAATAGCACCCGAGCAGAACCCAACAGCACTCCACTTCTTCTCAAGGCGGTAATCCTAGAACAGGTGAAGTGGAATGAACATTGCATGCATCTCAACGAGTGTAAGTAAACATGACATAAACTTACCCAAAACATCCAGGTCAGACCGCCAACGCTCGCAGACAGATTGGTGACAATACACGCCTGAGCAGCCCGGAAATTGGCAGACAACGCAGATCCGCCGTTGAAACCAAACCAGCCAAACCAGAGGAACACAGTTCCGAGCACAACGTAAGATGTGTTATGTGGCTTGTAAGCGAGACGCGGTGTTCCGTAGCCTCGACGTTTGCCGAGGAAGATCGATATCGCAAGTGCAGCAGTACCGGAAGAGATGTGGACAGGCGTTCCGCCGGCGAAATCAAGACCGCCCATCTTGAATGACCAACCATTGGAATTCCATGTCCAGCAGGCTATGGGGTCGTAGACGATGGTTGACCAGACAAAGACGAAGACGAGGAGAGGCCCGAGTCGGCCGCGTTCGGCGATAGCACCAATTGCGAGCGCCAAGCTGGAAGACGATGTCAATTGAGCTGGTGTTGACGTATCTGTACTCACGTAATGGCAGCGAACATGCACTGGTAGATGCAGAATACGATGGATGGAATGCGCGTGCTTCCAATTGATGGCTCAGCAAGCACACCCGTGAGAGCGAAGTATTCTGAATTGACGTGTCAACATGAGGTTACAGGACATTTCTCCGAACATTACTCACTGAGGTTCCCAATGTACGCACTGCCCGTCTCGCTGAAAGCCAATGAGAATCCCCAGAAAAACCACTATATTTGAAAGTGAGTAGGGCTGCAAGGAAGATGAACATGAACGCGCCTGGAACGAGACGACCGCAATAGCAATCATACTTGTCCATATCATGGAAAGGGCATTTTTCCTCCGTAGCAACCCTGAGTAGAAGAAACCCACGCCAGGAATCATAAGCCACACAAGGGCCGTAGAAGTTAATGTCCAGGCAATGTCACCCAAGTTGTAGACAACAGTGTCGCCAGCGGCGTCGACATAGTTTATGTCTCCTGCTGAAGGAAATGGGGAGATAAGTAACAAGTGTGAATAAGTCGGTATGACTTGCAAAATTCGCTGAAGCTAACGTTGACCATCTAAGAAGGAGGGGGAGTACCGCGGAAGGAGTTGTTCGACTACGAGGGGCGGAACAAGCTGAAACTTGTTATGAAACCAACAGAATACGTTATTTGCATGTTCATGTTATATATATCCATCGCCTTATGGTCATTTTTAGGGGCGATCAAGCAGCTTGTGGCGTGCATTGGGAAAGATAGCGATAAGTAAGATAGACCTGATGACAAATCACTCCCACGCGTTTTTATCGACCAATCCAGAAGTAAGGTTATTCTTATCTTTGACTTTTAGACAGCTGCCAAGTACATCGCAAGTACACCTCGTTCTTCATCTTAAACACGGCCTTTTGCTTGGCATTCTTAGCTGGAGAGGGGGGCGCGCTGGGGCCATGCCAGCCCCGCATAAGTCGGAACCAACATCCCTATCGCTGAAGCCATGATAGGCCTACGCCGATAAGGCTGGGATAAGGTTATTTCGGAACAATGCTTGGGTCCAACTCGTGACGACGGAACAAAAGCTTGAGACAGTCACTACAAATTCCCGTGAAAGACGGAAACAGGCCACAAGTTCGAAGACTCGTTCTCCGAACTTTTCATGTGTAACCACAATTATGCATTTCTACCTCTTCGCTCTGTTGTATCAATGTCGATGTGGGAAACTAGGGTATCTTTCATTTTGCTCTGACAATCTACGGTAACTTCGCCAAATACAACCTCCCTCTCTCTTCCCGCCGCCCGTCAGCTCAAACCTCAAACCGTCGCATCTCTGTACGACGTATGCAACTTCCCATCGTTTCTGCCTCTCTGGTTACTTCCGCCTCCTTCAGACACTTGCACCGTCCATTCCCTAACCCTCACGAACGTTCTCGTTCCTCAGATCAGGATCATTCTCGGGGGACACCAGGGGTTTATTCTGAGAAGCCGTAAGTGAACGCTTGAGAAGATTGATAAAGCTGCATATGAATGGACAGGGTGATAACGAGATGGCGCGGATTATATCATCGCCCCTACGAGCTTCTATTATGTTCGTGCAATGTGACTCCAAATACGTTAAATTCGAATAATGCCCGACAAACTTGTCCGACACGTCACTACTGATTCTCCTTTTTGACAAGTATTGTCACATAAGTCCTAAAAAAGATCAGGGAAGAAAGATGACAATTACGTCGAGAACAAAGTTCAATGCTCACGACCGGCTCGCATATACAGCCTATCCCTCTCTCGATCATCTGCGACGTCTATAACTTTTCGCACTAAATCAGAAGCAAAATCATGATCGTAGCTGTAGCATTCAAGGAGTCCCACCAACACAGCCTAGGATGTACTGTTAGTTGGTAAATCACAAATGAAGATCGTCTCACATTACCTTGAGTCACCATTGTCAATCGCTCGCAACTCACCTTCTTCTTGTCTACCTATGCCTGGAGATTCCACTATATTTTACGTCGCGAAGATTCATATCGACTTCGATGGAGTTAATGTGTCCGAGTATTCGTTCGCGGAGGCGATTTCACGTGGGGATTTAGCGGCGAATATCGATGTACTTTGAAATCTACGAGCTCCGATTACTTTAGAAAGGAAAGTGCTCACGTACGTTGTGAAATGCGATGGAGTTATATCTATCAAATTTCTACTTTGTTTTTTTTCAGTTTCGAGACGATTTTGCACAGCAAACTCTCTTCGAGGAGTCATTGCGAACTCATGTAACATCAGGCTACAAACAGCGTCTCCATCGTGCCAATGCATCGGAAACAAAAGATGTCTGTGACCCTCTCGAGAAGTGGTGAAAGTAGCTCCAGGACCTGTTGCCCCGCCTAACACGTATCGAACGGCTGTATCATTTATATTCTCATTCTCTGAAGTCCATTTTGGGGTTGGCTGAATGCGGAGGGGTGATTGGAGATGAAATTCCGATGACGATTCTTCCGTAGAGGAGCTTCTTGGTGAGTCGCTCGCCACGGGACGACCTTGAAACTGTACAAATTAAGTGAACGTTCGATGAAATGCAGCCAGGCTAAAACGGCGCTCGCCTGCAAAGAACCACCCTCGAATTGAACTGGTGATGCCTCTTGGTACAGCAGAGGCAGTGGCCTAGAAGCAGTTTCCGGACGTATATGAGGGTCTTTTGTCTTCATATATACAGTCTCTGAAGCAGCCGTTGAGGTAGCTTCATAGCGTATCTCTTCACCCGCATAGGAGTTTCCTTTGTTGATTCTTACGATCTCTTGCGCGAACCGAATTTCTGGGGAAAACGTGACATCTGTAGCTTGACCTACGGATGGACTGCGTGAAGGAGATTTGCTGAACTGAGATGCAGAGAGATCGTTTACAATAGCGTCCCCGTTGGCACTGGGATTTTCGCATCCCGCTAGCTGAAATTTGGCCCTCTTAAATGGGGCAATAGTCTTGGCTATGTAATTTTCCACCGCCACCTGATCTCTTTCTCGGCGGTTCTAATCAAGCATGAATTTCCTGCTGCAAAATGAAACACGAAGGATCGTCAACATCGTTCATCATGATTACGTCTCATGAACACTGGCAGACCTGACGAGGTGACGATGCTGGATAAGTTGTAACCGCGTTATCAACATTGAATATCTCATTATCGTCATTGTCTTCCGCCATAATGGTGGCGCTCTCGTGTGATAACCGTGTTTCAGGGGACATTCTGAGAGAAATGAGACGAAATCGCAACCGAGAATCACAAACCATTCACCTGAGAACTAACCTTGAAGTCTTACAAAATACACGTTAGTCAATGACTATATCTTTATCATTTTAAACGATACCTCGTATGTCATGTCGGTGTTTCGTCTTCTATGAGCGTATTTATTGGTTTCCTGATATTGTGAGTATTGTTACTCAAACGAAAGCGTGGGTGGCTGACCTCTGAAGCTTCAGAGATTACTCTCGAGCGGATTTTTAAAAATCGCTACGTTCTCGATCAGCCCAGCTCAAAGACTGCCCAGATACATACCTTGCTTTTCTCCAGCTGTCTCTCTAGATCTCGGACTTGTAAACCATATTCTTCCGAAAGTGAAATGTACTTTGCCGTCTTCCCTCTGTAACGGGAAAGTTCTTTTCAAAATGCGTCACGCTCTTGCCTGACATCGGCCAACTCTTCCTCCAATGAACGATTCTGGGCGCGTAGGAACAATACGTTGTAAGGCAAAGCCGTAGATGTCGTAAAAGTAGAAGATAGGGAGTTGCTGTCAAATCTATCATACATGAGCAAACCTCCTCAACGGCAAGTGCCGTACGTCTGGAAGAGTGTTCGCCTGGGGCGTCGTCAAAGACATTGCCAGCCAACAGGAAATTCATTGAAAAGAATACGCCAGTTCAACCCCCCGATGATATGAGAGACCGAGAGAAAGAACAGAAAATCGTGGTATACGTGATACAGTCAGTTTCGATGTGACTTAATAGGAATTTACAAAATAGGAAAACGGTGGACCAGAGATTTTTGACTTCAGACCATTATCGTGAAGGTCAAACACCTCCGAATTCAGTCGACCTCCCCAGTTGGCGCATAGCAGCACATTCAACTGTACAAGTCGCCAGTCAATACCGACTTCACAGCACGTTGATTAAGATACGAAGGAAGTCAAACTCACTGCTTGTGATAAGTCTTGTGAAATTTATACATATTCTTCGAGCTCGTATCTAGCTCTGCGCTCCTCCGAACGAGATCATCAGCGAAGTCGTGATCGTATTTGTAGCATTCAATAAGGGCAACGTATATCGTCTGAGTCCACGCTTGTTGTTAGACGATTGGAATGGAATTTTAGATGGAAAGTATCGCATTTTACCCTGTCACCATTGTCAATTGCTTGCAACTCAGCGTCTCTCATTGATAGGCTTGACCGTTGGGGAGGTCCCTGGTCAGTTACATGACGAGATTGGAACTCCTTCTCGAAAAGCAACTTGTGCACGAATTCTTCTCGAAACTAGAGGAACCATAAGGATAATGAAGGCATGTCAGCTAGACGACGTACTCGAGCGTTTTCTTTCTTAAAATCACGGGGATTCAGAAGCCTTAACATGCACTCGTATTCGCCTCCATATTCCCATATCACCTCCCCATTTCTGAAGCCTCGGTGAACGAATACTCTGACGTACGGGTTCACGTGATTGGAAAAGCCGACGTATACCACGGAGGGCGAGCCTGGTAGAGGTAAAGAAGGACAATTGCTATGCTGCAGATAAAGGTGCGTGCGGCCCTCGTTCCCTTTTGTAAAGGTTGCTCCTGGACCCGTTAACCCTCCCAACAGCCGTCGAAGGGCTGAAGATGTGATATTTTGAGACTTTAATGTCCATTTCGGAAATGGGTATATCTGAAAGGGTTTCCGACGCTTAAACTCTGACAGCGAGATCTCAGTCGATGGACTTGTATGTGGAACAGGCACATCGGGGCAGTCTCGAGGCTATGCAATATTGATTAGCCTCAGAATAAAGCCATGTATAGAGCGATAGATACCTTGTCAGTGTCCAAAAGTTTAGTCGGCGACCGTTCCTGTTCAAAAGCTGGATCCGTTTGTGTCAATAACTTGGACACAGTTTCTGAGTGTTTGCGGAAATATGTCGTCTTTAATGAGGAATGTGGTGGGTAGGTCTCCGCAACATTTGATGTGGCTAGAGGCTGTACGTCTTCCTGGTCAAGAGATACTGGCTTCCGAAATGTCGCAATGTGGCTGGAACGGGCAATTTCAGGCGAGAGAGTGACATTCGTAGCATGGCCTAATGATGAACTTCGCGACTTGGACATGATGGCGAGTTCGATATTAAGCTGCGAGGTCGGATCAATTTGGATTTCATGTGAAGGAGGATGACCTTCTTCGGGGAGAGCATTTGGAATAATGTTATCTTGAGCATCAGAATCATCGTGGGGTAAACTCCGAGTTGCGTCCATGGAATAAGATAACTCTAGTGACTGTGTTCTAGGCCTCTTGGCGGGAGGATTGCTCTGGTTGTGCAGTTGTGCGGTGACACTTGACCTCTTCAAATCTTCCCTAGGCTGCATCCCGTGCTATGAAATAACCACACGCTCGTCCGTAAGCCATCGATGTCAAGATCAATTCTGATTCCAACCTGATCCGATGAAGATATATCGAACACTGTATTTGCTGGTGCGCCATCCGAAACTGATATCCCGGTAGTATGTTGTCCTTCCGCAACATCAACGATTCCCTGAAGAGACGACTGTGTTCCAGGAGATACCAGACCGTCCTAATACTGTATTAAGACGATAAGCGCCTCCACAACTTAAGAAGGAATCACCTGATAATCGGACATGTGATTCTTCGACTATGTTAGTCCTCGATCGACAGTGAGTTCATGCTAATGATACCATAGACAGCGAGTCAACCTGATCAACTAGATCTTCATGGATGTGTTGATCCTGTTGAAGACTTGTCAGAGAAGACGAAAGAAGTATGAAAACTCGGTCCTCGACCTTCAATGCTTGGGGAGACTTGAGCACATTCCCAAACACCTCATTCGTCTTCGCCAGTTTCTACGTTGTGGACATGGAACAATATAAGCTATTGACTCAGAGCTATATGACCTACCTTTGTCCTCTCCAATTCCCTTTCCAGATCTCGTATTGTGGACCCATGTTCGTCTGCCAGGGAAATGTACTTCGCTGCCTTGTCCCTATAATAGGAAAGCTCTTCTCGAAATGCATTGCGCTCTCGCTTGACGTCGGTCAATTCCTCCTCCAACAAACGATTCTGGGTCCGTAGGAGCGCAATTTCGCTCATCGGAACAGGTGACCACAAGTTGAAAGTAGAGTTAGACGATATCTCGACTCCGAAGTCGTTCCGATCATATCACTAGATTAGATTGATTTCCCACATAAGTCAAAGTCTACAAAAGTTCGGATTCTGTTTACGCAACTTGATAGGTCTAGAATCCAAATCTCCACCGGATCCTTCTCAACTTATCTCTGTTCTTCTCCTCCAGAAACTGCAGTCTTACCATTCCCCCAACGACACTGATGTCGATCCTATCGCCCTCCCATCCTTGCTTATCTCGAGGCCATCCTCCGAGCTCACCTACAAAGTAACTTCGCGCAGTTGCCGTTTCACTCATAATTATGGCATTTTCGAAGAATCCTCGAGACAGAGATAAGTGTGTATCCAGGTCTCCGGCACCAACTGTAACCGTAACAAGACCGTGAAATGAATGTGGTATGTGGATGGCATGATAACCATCAATCCCTGACGCACTAAGACAAAAGGCTGGCCGTGGGAGTTCAGGAGTGTGCTATGAGGTAACGTTAGCTATCTATATTTTTCCCGATTCTGCAAGTCATCTGACTCACGATTTTGGCAATGAGAGGAAACGTGGTACTGTCACTTCCTTTAATTTTCAAGTCAAGCGTTGTCCGTATAGGGATAGTGCTGGCATTTGGCTGATGCTCTCCAACAAGGAAAACATCAACGTCAATCCCTCCATTTTCGACTTCTAACCTCAAATTCTTGCGATACCTGTGTCCTTCATCTCTTGCATTTGCAGTGGCTTGGGACAACAGTGCTGCCGGAATATGCAGATAGGGATCCACCGTATAGTTTCCCGTGATTGAGGCGCTGCGTTTGTACAGTGAGAACGCTCGTCTTCGCGCCGTGCTTTTGCGGGAGAGTGAAACATAGTTGGCTGAGTTGGGTCGTGCACCAGCTGAACGCTTCGATGTTGTTCTATCGAGATGAGGTGCAGTAGCATCAGCCATTGGGTCAGGGCCACCTGTGGTGCTGATGGCAGCTCCGCGGACGTAATGGTATCGCAAGTGCTCTGGGAGCGTGGCCGATGCACCACATGGTAAGGATGTATAGCGTCGTCGGGGGGTGTTAGTCTGTTGTGCTACACTTTCGTGAAAGTGTACATCCGAACGTCTGGGTGCATCGCTCACATTCGACAGTCTCAGAGGCGAAGGAGAAGGTAGAGATCGTGCTGAGACCATGTCATCGTTTGAAACACTGACACGAGTTTCGATAGACTGTGCAGGCGATACTTCTATGGAGTACCCTGGCGGTGCAGAATTGCGTTCATCGAGAGAGGATGTCATGTGGGAATCCCGTAAGGCTGGGTTAGTTCAAGCGTCTGTCATCAAGGATTCTCTTTTACGTAAAGCAAACACCATTGCCTTGAGGCGGGTGTGCATGTAGGGAAGCATCGATTCAAGTGAGATCGTAATTCAATGACTCTTGAAGAAGGCTACAGCCTTAAGCTTGGTGGAGGTGACAATACTTCGTAACAAATCATTAGGTCTGCCCATAGCTATTACTTAGCGTAGGCAGATATTTACATGTAATTGCCATAAGTAGTCCTCGCAGATTGACAGGAAAAACGGGTTACGTGACTTTGAGCTTGTGAACCGTGTGAAGCTCGCTTCAAGTCCATGGAGAGCTCTCATCGCCGACTTCGGCGCTCAAAATGGACTAATTTAATTGGGAACAGCTCGTCGATCCATCGTTCTCGGACAACCTACATTCATGTTCATTGAATCCTTGTTTGGAACTTTCGTTACGGCGTCGTAAGTGTATACCTACTTATTCCCGCTGGTGACTTCTGATACTCCAAAATTCTTTAGTACTCGCTGACTGGAGTTTAAGATTTAACCCAAGAACAACGAAAACTGGAAGTCAGAACTCAACACACCCTGTAACTTCTTCCATCTACTTTTGCCCCCATACTGAGCATTGACATCCGGTCCTGTGATAGTAAGCACCAGACCATTAGAGCTTATCCTGCGATCACCATTAACGGAGACTCGTCAATCTACAGTGTCAGAAAATCCGCACATGTGTGTACCATCATCACCATCTTCAGAGATCTTCCAGGGCATGGGAAATCCGCCTGTAAAGGTGATTTCTCCTTGAGGTAGGACAGACGAAGTCGTAGACAATGCGAGGCACTGGTGAACGGCAATATTCACAATCTGGTAGTCCTCGCCATCCTGTATAACCCGCCACTTGATGAAACCATGGGTATTCAGACTTTCGAGTGGTGTAGAGAAGAATACTACCTTTTGCCTATTTGAATTTGTGTTGTCACTGAGAACGACTGAGATGTCGAGCTGTGTTAGCAGGGCCACATTAGATATTATAGCTGTACACCCACGCTTCAGCTCCCCGCCATCATCAATAACTCCTAACGCCTGGTCGTTGTCATGTAGAAACTGAAAAATCTTCATTAGGATTATTTGACAGGGAAGGTGAAGATGAAGAGAAGTGAAGGATGAGAATGACTTGCGAGTGTTAAATACAAAGGCTCCATCTTGAAACTGATTACGGAAATCCGTGGTCCTCTCTACGAGCGAGACTCCCTTTCTTGTGATGAAACTTTAGAATGAAACATCCCGGGGATCGAGCCAATCGCAGAATTCCTTGAAAATTCGGCCCAGCCAGACCGAGTCGGGACATCTAAGCTCAGGAGACGAGGTTAGGGTTCAGATCTTCGATAGACGCACAGCGTGAAATTGTACTTGGTCACTCGGGACAGAGAACCTCGGCCCAGAAAATGGAAGATACATACTTCCTGATCTGTGTAACGGCGTCCGCGTTAAGGTTTCCTCCGTGGATGCTCCGAGTCAGCATGCGAGCCAGCATGTTCAAACAAGTGATCGAC
>JAGGAV010015623.1:0-40789 GCA_017657295.1 Termitomyces sp. DKA64 | reverse complement strand
AGTCCTTTTCAAAGGCAGCCCAATGTGCAAAGCTTCCGACACCTCTGGGGCATTGAAACACTCATAGTGTGTAGGTGGAAGCATGCCCAGTCTTCATGTATGACAGTACCCAAGCTGTCTTCAGCATGTCAAAGTCAAAGGCATTTCTGCTGAGGTAAATATAGGTGATACAGGACTGGAAGAAACGTTCTCCACCAAAGCAGTCACTATCATACACATCTGGGAGCACAGGATGGGGGATCTGTGCTTGGAAGTTTACCAGAGCTGCCAGGAGGACTACCAGAGCTGTAGGGGGTGGTCCCACTGCTGGAGAGGGTGCAGAGGTAGGGGGCAGACACTCTAGTAGTGCCTGAAGGGATTGGGAAATGAGCTCAGTGGTTTGGCAAAGGGTGGAGAGTTCAGTTGTGTGATGGGTGAGGGAGGATTGAGTCAGTTGCACCTGGCTCTTTAGGTGTAGCAGGCAAGTCCAAGCCTTGTCCTGTGGAGCTGGGGCCTCTGAGGGAGTGTCTGGGTTGGCAAGCTGGGACATAGAATTCTGTGGGTGCTTAAGCCTGGTGGAAAAGCGACAGATAGGGGGCTTAGAGACTCTGTGCAGGCTATGAGGGGCTTCTAGACCAGGATTTGGAGACTTGTTCTGCTGTAAGGGTGACCTTCAGGAGTGACAGCTAAATCATGCAGCTAGCAGAGGGGAATCCAGAGTATATTAGAAAAGGTAACCAACAAAACAACTAGTAGCTAATCACCTAGCAGAGAGGATCTGAAAAGAATAATCTAAGGATTCTCACTGCTCAGTGCAGTGCATCAGCTGGCAGTGGAGGCATGAAAATGACTGTACAGCTGACCAGAGCTAACTCTAACTATAGAGAAGTGCTCAACAGGGGATTAAGGCAAGTTCCAGGAGTTTCTAGAAAAGGAAAATGACCCCCAGAAATCTCCAGGTATCTGGAGAGTGCTCCAGAGGTGTTGAATGAGCCTCAGGGGATGGAAGTGGGTTGAGGAGAGTTGGTGTAGGTTGGGTGCAGAGGTCAGAAATGGAAGTCCCCTGACAAAAATGGAAGCAGAAGCTGGAGATGAAATGAAAGGTAGAATCAAGACAAAAGAAGCACATGAAATGAGATGGAAATGAAAAGAGAGAAGACAAGACAAGACAAGACAAGACAAGACAAGACAAGACAAGACAAGACAAGAACAAGAATGGAGACAAGACAGGGCAAGGCAAGAACAAGGCAAGAACAAAATGAAATTGAGACAATATCAAGATAGAGAACTGAAACAACAAGACAAAACTGCAAATACTAAAGTAATATCAAGACTACTGTAATTGATGATATTCTATGACTTAAATACTGACAGGAGACCTTCTCCAGGGGTGTGTGGGTGTGAGTCTAAGGTTTGGGGTCATCAGGGCCATGCAGATTTGACAGGTGTCAGTTCTGATCATAAACTTGAAGCATAATTGATCTACATCAGGAAGTTCCTCCCTAGAAATTAAAAGGGGAAGAACATATCCTGGATGGCCCAAGGTTTCCTATTCTGTGGTATGTTGTCCTCCAGTCCCTCCTCATCTCCAACTCCCCCTCCTTTGGATACAACCATATCAAGGTTTGATCAGAGTACAAGGGGCACCAGGCCAAGTATAACTAATGCTAGAATATGCAGAGAGTCAAGGCAATGTACCACCAACATAAGTACTTCAACCCTTCAACCGGCAATCTACTGACCTGAACCATAGAGCTATTAATGGCCATGGTGGGCTCCTTTGGGGGTTTGTCCATCACTTCTTGGCCACCTGCTTGGATGGCCCCAGTTTCTCCAATCTGCACTCCCCAGACAAGCTTGAGACTCAGAATGATGGTCTTCATTCCAGAGGAGCAACAAGTTCCTCAGGCAGAGGTGACTCTGGAGTACTTTGCAAAGGCTGTGGGGTGGGCCTGGGGTTCCCCAACTCTAGTAGTTGTACATAAGTTTTGAACTCTCATCTCCTCCCTAGTGTAATTAAGAGTATTCTTAGAATGTGTGAAAAGAAGAGGAAATAAACATGTAGGGGGGGGGTTCTGATGGGAGTTGAATCCCTAGTGAATCCAGAGGTGGGAGTTATACCCACTACTGCCATCTGTTAAATACTAGTCCCAGGGGTCCCAGGGCTTGATGAGATGTTGTTAGTGGAAGTTCCTGGAGCTTGGCAGGGGTGCTGGAGAGATTTTTTTGGGCTCCCAGGTGTTGTATTTGGATCAATAGCCTTTCCAGTGGACCAGGTAGCAAAGTCAACCATGGACAAGCTGGCAGTCAAGGATGTGGTCAACCTCATAGCAGTATTTGTCCTCAAATTTGATGGGTGAGGGTCAGCTAGGGCATTGTCCAGGGAAGGGGTCTGGGACATAATTCTTGAGGAGTTGGACATGGAAGACTTGATAGAGGCCTTCCAGGTCTAGAGATATGTTAAGCTTATATGCATGAGTCTTGACAAGACCTTCCAGAGGATCTTGGAGGTGCCAAGTTGCTTATGGTCAAGCTTGACAGAGAGTCTTCAGGTCTTGAAATTGTGCCAGTTGAGCCATACAAGGGTGCTGGGAATCCAGTTCAGGGTTGTTTTATGGCAGGTGTCAGCATGTTTGGAATAGGCTTGATTGGTGGTGTTGATCTCATCCTGGAAAAACTGATACAAATTTTTGACAACCCTGTGGGCAATGTGAGAGGAGATATCCTTGAGCAACAGGGTGAGCTGGGGGTTATTCCCTTGTTGGCATAGAAAGGGGAGACTCCAGTGATGGAATGAAGGGTATTATTGTATATGAACTTGGTAAGAGCAAGTTATGTGTCAGTTGTTTAGTAAGTAATTAACATAGAGGCAGAGATATTGTTCCAGAGTCTGGTTTACTTGCTCCATCTGTCCATTGGTCCTTGGAGTGTAGGGGTGGAAAGGTTGGCCTTTATCTCCAGGACCTTGCATAATGATTGCCAAAACATTAGGCACTTGGTGGAGGAGCCACAGAGGCATATTACAGTCATCAATCTTTTGCATGAAATTACTCACAAACATCCCCATCAGGGATGCAAACAACATCTTTGGAATGTCTTTGCTGTGAATGCATACTTGCTCATATGCACCCATCAGATCAATCTTTGACTTGTACTTAGCCTTTGTGATGTCCTTGCAAATCACCTCCTGGTCCAGAAGTGGCATGACATCTTTGATAGTGTTGTAATTATGCTGTTATGCATCCAGAGCAGTCTATAACATCCCATCTTGTGAATACATAGTAATGGTGCAGCTTGCACTGCTGGTCATGGTTCTCATCACTTTGCATTGATGTACTAATTTGTCTTTTCATGAAGCTAGTCCTAAAGTGCTTGCAGACAGTGAGACAGATGGTACTTGTACTGCTTGGTTTCATCTATGAGGTCAATCTCATGGTTAACTTCCCTCCATGGGGGAAGTTCTTTCTTCATTCTATTTACAATGTCCACAAATTCTTGTTGCCACTGCTGGTGCAATTACAGAATATTGTCCTCTGTTAGGCCCTGAGCCTTCCTTTCCCTTTCTCCACATGTTTTGGGTACAGTTGAGTTTTAGGTTCAAATTTATCTCCAAGGGTATATAAGTGCACCTCCCCAGTGTCCTCTGTTTTCAACCTCAGTGAGGCCTTGCTACTGTTGACCCTCTTGACCACTGTACACTCTTTGCCTTCAGTGGAATACCATTGGACATAATCTTTGATGGTTCAGATCTTTCATCAGGAAAAGGTTGACAGTACACTTCTCTTGTGGGCCAATACAGGTCTGCTCATTTATGTGCCCCCATCAAGGCTAACACCTCATTCCACTCTGGTGGCATGCATGAGTCATATGCCCATTGCACATCCAGCAGTGTCACTGGTCAATCTCAGCAGGATCTAGTGCTGGTGGTTGTTTCTACCACACTTGCAACACTCTGCTACTGACATTTCTCTTCACTCTCATTGGCAATGAGGTCTTCCAGCTTTCTTGTCAGTTGACACTCTAATAATTCCCTCACTCTTTGTCTAAAACAACTATTCATGTGGATGAGCCTTATCTGGCCTTCTCATAGTTCTTTACTAGCTGCACTTGGCTAATCCAGCCATTCCCTCCTCTCCAGAGTTCCTTTAAACTCTTCCTTGATCATCATTATTACCAGTGATTCAGCTGGCAGGCTAGCTACTTGCACTAGTTCTTCTTCAGCCTCTTCCACTGTTGCAATCTTGTGACCTTTTACTGGGTTGTGACCATTGCAATGCTTCTCCATGTTCCAATATCATTGCAGATAACCATTCATGCCTGCTAGATCCAGTCCCTCTGCCTTCAATGGCACTCCATTGACAACAACCATGTTTTTCACAAAGTCCAGAGTAACTTTGTTTTTATGCATGAATGGCATGACTATACCATAGCAATCAAAGTTTGCTATGTCCACATACTCCTTTGTTAACTGTCCTAATGCTCTAATCTGTACTTCTGTGCCAAACTATACTACAGTGTGACTAACCACAATTCTCAGTTAGAGCATTAATTGTTCCATCAAGTCATAAATGTGTATTTCATTCACATAAGCAAATTAGGGCATGATGCCCATAGTGGTACTCCCCAAGTCCCACAATGTCAATGCCTGATGTCCATTGACATCATCATATGTCACCAGACCACTCCATCTCCTCATGAGAATAACTTGGCCATTGCAGCTTATCTGCTGCTTTTTGTAACATTACACATCTCATATGGATGCATCAATTGCCCTAATGCTCTGTCAGAGCAAACATATGCTCATCCTCATCATCATGAGCATAGTAATCATTGTCATATACATCCACAGCAACATACTTGTTACCATCAATTTTGATGCTGTTGGTGTTATAAAGGGCAGACTATTCCTCTATATCTGGAGGACTCTCCTTGTCTTGGCCAGGTTTATCTGCCTCCCCATTGACATCACCCTCAATGTCACTCCTAGCTGCTGCTATATGGCCAGCCCATAGCTGTGCCTTTGGTGCCTTACTATCACTGGAATAGTGGCCTGTTTGGCCACAATTATAGCACTGTATTGTATCACCACTGGGTTTATACCCTAGATCACCTCCTCCAAAGGTGGCCTCAGGAGATCTCCCATTTGGTGGACCTTCCTTCATCACTTTTGGCCCTGGGTGGCCTATTCCCAGCCAAAATCAGGCCTTCCTAATCCCTGATTCATTATTAATTGTGCCAACCCCATGCCACTGTTCTACTAGCAGAGTTCTATGCACTACAAATCACAGATTGCAGTTTCTTTCCATTTTTGGATTGTTTTTCCAGGAAGGTTTCAACCTTCACTGGCTGACAACTTCCATTTGTGCAGCATGAACTGTGCTGATCATAATGTGTCACAGTCCTTGTAGACTGCTCATAGCACATTGCATATGCTAGAAACTCAGTTACAATGTTAACCTCTGGTAATAAGTTGTCATTGCATACAAGTGCACAATGCATCTCAGCTAGTATTCTATCCAGGAATGTCTCTCTGATTGTAAACTTATCTGAATAAACAGCCATATTCTGTGCATGACCCACCAGGTCATCATAGAAGGTTTAAACACCAGTTTTAGCATCATACACTGCAGTCCTAAAGGCTTCTTGAGTGTCTTGCATAGTTGCCACATTAACAAAGCAGTTATATAGACCAATATGGACCTCTTTGAAGATCCAGTCATGCTTATCCCAGTTTGTATGCAGGACATGTCTGCAGAACCAATTCCACACTTCTCTGTCAATAAATTCATGGAGCACAAAGATGTACTCCTGATCCATGTCATGTCCTCCATAGCAGCATGCTGTTAGGTGATAGCATATGTCCATAGCCCAGTCTTCTAGCTGGGAGAACTTATGCCCTCCAGCATATGGCTGAATATGCTTCCACTCTGCTCAACAGGGGTTTGCTCCATCCATCAATGTGAATCTGACTCCCAAGGAGTCATCAACAAGGTAATTAAGGCAGTCATGCATATGATCTATATGGAAACTAACTGCTTCATTCATACCTGGTGTTCTAGTATGCAGATCATGAGGTGTGGGCATAGACCATGCCCTGGGTACTTGATACAGATGCTCCTTCATCTGGCACTCTTGTTGTAGCACCACTGAGGGCTTGGGAGCTGGTGTTTGAGATTGTTGACCAAGAACTTTCTTGTCATTCCAATGATTCTGCTCATTGCAGTTGTTATTCCAAAGACCATGGCCTCATTTAGTATGGAGGTCATTGCCACCACCTCTACTGCTCAGGTCCATATCCAGTTCTTCAGTTCTTGCAACAAACTGTTGTTGCATGTCATTGATTGGCATCACTCCTTCATGCCCTTCAAATACTATCCCCTGATTGTCTATATTGACTCCCCATAATCCCACAAATCTTGGTTGGGAATGTGTTGATAATTAATGCACTCATTCCAATTGTCCACTAAATGGACATGCCTTACCACATGTTGTGGTGTTGTTGGCTCTTCTGGCACATGAACTTCATGTGCCTCTTCTTTTATTGTAATGCATTGCCAAGGCATCTTCATTCCTTGCAGTTCTGCTGCATCATCACAGTCATCTGGATTGGATGTTGTAGTCTCCACCTCTGATAAAGCCTGCATAGGCACCCCACTCATACTGGCCTGCTACTACACAGCATTCTGTTGCCTCACAAAGTCCTGTCGGGATTTGTTTGCATATTGCAGAGTGTCTAGAATGTCCATTGCTTCTGTAATACCTGGTGCTTGCTGACACATGACTGCATTGTAATCTACAGACTCAGCTGGAGTGGATGTCAATGTTGAGGTCCCTCAGGCTGCCTTACACTTCAGGTATTCCATGAGCTCCAGCTCAAATATACAAGCAAAAAGTTCAATATATTCATTTGAATCAGCCCTAGGTACATCCTGGCCTCTATCAGCCAGTAACTGTAAATGCTTTACCATATAAAGCTGCAGACACTTTTGCATTGATTCTTTTGAGACTATTAGAAAACAGTCCAGTATCAGGTGAAGCTGGATAGATAAGGTCAATAGCAACCTTCTCTCCTCTTCCTTGTCAGAGGAGTCAAGTTCAGCCTCTAAGGCCTGAACTTGCCTGAGGCTCTTGTGCCCCACCTGTGGCTCCATGCCACTCCTTCCCATCTTCTTCAGCAGTTGGGTGTGCTGTTGGCTCCTGTGCCTTGTCTCCAACATGGCCTTCATTCTCAGTCTCTGATCCCAGGATTACCTCCTAGTATTACCTTGTCTGCTTTGACAACTGCTCCTGCCTTCTTGTCCCTATTCCAGCCCCTTGTTTGGGCTGTATAGTCCTGAATAGCATACTGTGTGCCAGCATGCTGCCCAGCATCAGATCCAAGTACTGGGCAGCTTTGCCCATAGCCTCCAAAGGTAGCACACTGTGCTTGGGCAAGGTTGGGTACAGCAACAATGGCAAATGTGTCACTGGTAGCAACATCCTGATGTAACTGATTCCTTCCCTAGAACCAGGGTTTAGAATTGTCTTCATCTGTGATCCCACCCAGCATTCTAAAGCTCTTGCTCATATTATGAGTTGCCTTGTCCTCTCACTTTGACAGGAGTTGGTATGTTGATGCTGGAGGTGTCTCACCAGGTATAAGAAGCACTACCTGGCTCCAAGAAGCTAGGTGGCTGTTTACCAGAGCTGGCTATGTGAAGAAGATGTGGCCAAAAGCAGTTGCAAAGTTTGATGAGTGTTGCCCAGAATGGTAATCAAGAGCCAAAGTCTAAAGCCAATAGCAGAAGATTCAAAAAAAATATAAGTGTGGGCTACAGATAGAACTATCTTGCATGGTTCACACAGTAGCTGAATCAGACTAAATCCTTGAATTAGACTAGATATGTTATGAATACAAGATGTTGTCCTTATGTAATCTAAGTGCATGGGTCTGTAATGCATGCAGAGAACTAAGAAGGTAACCAATCAGTTACAGGAGGAGTCTTGATATTATGTCAGGTTCTGCTGACCTCAGGGGCTCAGATTCACTAGGCAAGTCCCTACTAGGTGGATGCAATGTCCTACATGTGTAATCTGTGCTCTAGTGGGCTCTAGACATGAGGAATTGATGAGATGGGGTCTAGAAGGTGATCTGACTAAGTTTGGGAAACTCTGGAGATTTGCAAGGAGTAACACAAGCAAGGAGTGAGTGCTGGGGTGGAAGGTACAAAGTTCTGGGAGCAGCTATCAAGAAGGCAGGGAAGTTGGAGTCACACAAGTAAAGGGAGTGGGACTAGGTATTGAATGATTGGACCTGGGAACTCAGAATGGGGTCCAAGCAGGTATATGGGGTTATAGGTGAAGGTATGGGAATACAGAAATGGAAACAGAAGCCAGAGATGAAATGAAAGATAGAGTCAAGACAAGAGAAGAACATGAGACAAGACAGAAATGGAAAGAGACAAGACAAGATGCAATGAGATGAGATGAGACAAGATGAGATGAGACAAGAACAAGAATAAGACAAGGCAAGGCAAGATGAGAACAAGGCAAGGACAAGATAAAATTGAGACAATACACAAATAGAGAACTGAAACAACAAGACAAAGGTGCAAACACTCAGGGAATATCAAGACTACTATAACTGATATCACTCTGGGACTGAATATTGACAGGGGATCTTCTCTGAGGGTGCAGGTCTAAGGTTTGGGCTCATTGGAGCTATACAGATTTGATGAGTGTTGGTTCTGATCATCTGGGTGCAGAGAGCATCCTGAGACTGGTGAATGGGTTGCAATGATTGATGCAGATGCATGATGCATGATGCATGCCAGGAGGCCAGAAGAAGTATTGGAGTTACCTGGGTTTTTGGTCAGGGTTGGAAGAGTGATGGAGCCTACTAGGAGAAGTGCTAGGATGCATTGAGGTCTTCTGTGGCAGGTGCTGGGGGTCTTTGGAGGTTGGAGGGGTTTGAGAGGAGGCTGGTGTGTGCTCTGGGCTAGTGGGATTGTTTGGGGAGAGGTCTGGAGTTCCAGAGATGGGTCATGACAGTCAGTCACATGAGGGTGAATAAATCTTTCATGGTTGAGCACAACACCTACTTCAACAAGGAAGGCCTCATCAAATGTCTCAAGGAGGAGGATTGGGAATTCATCAAGGAGCATTTGGCCCTCCAAATGACTCTGCCCCATCCAAAACCTTGCCACAACCCATGAAAATCAAAAACCTCACTCCCATCAAATGACCCAAGCCTGTCATCAATGAAATCATCCACCAACATTCTTACAAAAATCCTGAAGAGTTGATTCAGCACATTTACTGATCAATTTGCACTATCCAGCCCAGCCATTGCATACTTGACTTTGCCAGAGGCTGTCAGGTTCTGCTGACCATGGAGGTTCAGCTACACTGGGTGGATCCTTACTAGGCAGACACAACATCTACACATGTGATCCATACTCTGATGAGCTCTGGATAAGGGAACCAATGTTACAGGGGTGAGGAAGTGGTCCAGGTGAGTCTGGGGAACTCTGACAAAGTGTATGGAGGGGTGTGAGCAGAGAGCAAGTGTCAGCAAGTAAGATATGGAGCTCCAGAGATGGCTATCAAGAAGGCAGGGTTGTCTTGGAGTAACTCAGAACTGGGTCCAAGCAGGTAGATGGAAGTGTGGGGAAGGATTCTGGAACAGAGCTAGAAGCAGGGGGCAAAGATGAGGAAATAGAGTTTAGATGGAACATGATAAGGAAAATAGACAAGATGAGGTGAGATGAGGAACTTAGAACAAGATGAGACAAGACAAGAAAGGAATCAGATAAGATTGAGAGGTACAAGACAAGAGACTGGAACAACAAGATGGAGATTGATAGAGACATAAACAGATAGACAAGAAACTAGAAATGGTACATGAGTAGGTAACATCAAGACTACTGTAACTGATATTACTCTATGGCTTGAATACTAGTGGGTGGCCTCCTTTGGGACTGTGGTTTGAGGCTGGGCTGGCAGGCACAACAGGTCTTGGTTATGACCATCCAGGTGTGGGGGGGCATCCTGAGACTAGCAGGTGGGTGTTAGCAGTGTTTAAGGCATCTCTGTGATGCATGCCAGGGAGATTGAAAGAAGTGTTGGGGCTTTTCAAATACTTGGAAAAGGTTGGGGAGGTCATAGAGCTTACTGGGGGAAGCATTGGATATCATTGGAGAAGCATTGGAGTTTGCCAGAGTGAGTGCTGAAGTTGGGGGAGGTTGCAGGGATTCTTTGAGAGTGAAGGTGTGCTCCAGGGCTTGCTGAGTCTAGTTGGGACAAAGTCTGGGGGTTGGTGTAGGAGACAGGGGTCCAAGAATGGGTTATGATATCACCCCCCCTTCAGCATTGAAACCCTTGAGATGCAGGAAAGTCTTTGGCAAGCAGCAGTAGCATGGGAAATGAAGGTGAGGCATGATGGATTCTCATTAGAAAGCCCTTTCTAGAAGAGATAAAAAGGGATCAGGACATATCCCAGCATCATATAGTTGCCCTCTAATGTCCTCTTCTGCCTCCTCCTCTGCATCTTCATCTCTGACCCCCCCCCTCTCCAACAAGAACCAAATGAAGGTATGGGCTGAATAGGATGCCCAGAGGGAGGGATTTGATTGGTGCTAGGGTTGAAGGAGGGTGAATATTATATAATGTATTGTCAGCATGAGTGTATCAACCCTGTGTCCAGAGTTCTACTGAATTGGTTTGGTAAGTTGTCCAAGGCCATGTCAGGCTCTGCTGGGGGCCCCCCTCAGGCTGATACCTCAAAGCATCCTTCCTTGCTGGCCCCGGCATCACTGACATGTCTCTCCAGACTAAGCTTGGAGCTGGGGATGATATAGGTTGTCCTGGAGGCCCAGAGGGTGTCATAGCCAGAGGTGACATCAGAGAGGTTTGCAGAGGCAGTTGGGTAAGTAAGGGGCCACTGACTTTGGAGTGGTGTCAGGCAGAGGCTCCAGTAAGTCCAGTGGTAGTTCTGCACTCATGCCTTGGCTGAGTGGCCAGTCAGTGTGTCCTCTGTACTTGGCATGAGAAGCAGTGCATGGTCAAAGAGCCAGTGGCAGGGTTTTGTTGGGACTGGTCAGTCTGCCTTCTGTGCCATGCAAGGCACAAAGGGTGTTCCATTTCCTAGAGTTGGTGTGTGGCCTGCATAGCCATGGAGCAGGGTTGGGAGCTGGGCTGGGTTATGGAGCAATTTGAGGAGGGGCAAAAGGCCAGAGTATTAGGATTAGGGTTGTCATGGGGGATAGAGGGTGAGGAAGAGGTTGGGCAGCTCCATGGGAAGATAGAGCTGCTATGGGGTGGGTGTAGGGAGGGGGCCCCAACAGTGCAGAACAAGGGCAAGCAGAGGGCATCCTCTCCCCCTGAAGCTGGGCCAAGTAAAAGGCCCTGGGGAGAGGTGGTGATGGCTGGCCCTCTGAGCCCACATATATATTCTCCAGAGTTGGGGGCATTAGTGGGGCAGCCCAGGGAAGCTCCCAGTCTGGTACCAATGGTCAATGACTCCTTCCTGCATTAGCGAGTGGCAGAGTTGGAGGGGAGGAACTCTGGGGGGCAAGAGAGGAGTGGAAGGCAGCATGGCAGGACTGAAATGCAGCTTGGCAGGATCAGGAATCCACAACACAGGAGGCAAGCACAAGGGCCATGGAAGCCCAGAGATTATGGGAGCCCTTGGAGCAGCTGGAGGCTGGGCTAGCAGAGGGAGTAGCAGGGCAATTAATGTTGCAAGAGGTCCAGGAGGGTAACAGTGCAGGCAGAGGCAGGGAGATGGCAGGAGGGGTGGCTGGCAAATGAGGCAGCCTTGGGGCAGGGAGGAATAATGTATGAGTGTTCCCCATTCCAGTTCTTGCTGTTACTGACTTTGGGAATCCCCATCTCCAGATTGGATTCACAAGCATCAGATCCTTCTGGATGGGGCTTTGGCAGCATTTGCATCCATCCAGGACAGATTGAGGAGGATGCCAGGGGATCTCTCTCCAGAGCTGGAGCAAGGAATGGGGCAGATGGGGAGGTTACTAGCAGGGCATTGGCAGCAAAACTCTATGGACCCAGGGTCTTGGTGAGAGGTAGCTGTGAAGATAGGGGAGGTGTTGCCAAAGCACAAAGAAATCCTGACCACTGTTGTAGTGCAGATGGAGATGAACTTGGCAGTTGCAGAGATGGAGAGGGGGATTTGGGAGGAGGAGGGTTGAGGTGGGCCTGCTCCACCAGCCTCCTGTATTATAGTTTGTCTTGGACTTGCATTCATTTTCTGCAGCACTGTTTTTCCTTTCTTTTGTTTTTGTAATATTCTGTACTTGTAGTTGTCTATAATCTTTCTTGGATGTTCTAATGAGAGCTTAGGGGTGCTTTTTAGATTGTATAAGGACAGGAGAAATAGAACATGTAGGGGGTTCTTGGTGGGAGTTGAATCTCTGGTGAATTCAGAGGTGGGAGTTATGCCCACTATTGCCATCTGTTAGTGCTAGTCCCAGGGATCCTGGGACCTGGTGAGGTGCCATTGGTGGAAGTCCCAGAGTTTGGCAGAGGCACTGGAGAGATTCTTCCAGGGCTCCCAAGTGTTGTCTTTGGGTCTGTAGCCCTTCCAACAAACCAGGTAGCAGGGTTGGCCATGGACAAGGCAGGAGTCAAGGATGTGGTTGACCTTGTAGTGGTATTTGTCCTTGACTTGACAGGCAGAGGTTGGCTAGGGTGTTGTCTGAGGAAGGCATCTGGAGTATACTTCTCAAGGAGGCAGACATGGAAAACTGGGTGGAGGCCCTTCACACTCAGGGGTAGGTTGAGCTTGTAGGTGTGGGTCAAGACCTTCCAGAGCTTGAAGAGGCCAAGCCACTCATGATTGATTTTGATGGAGGGCTTCTGGGTCTTGAGGTTGTGCTGGTTGAGCCATATGAGGGTGCTGGGGGTCCAGTCAAGAGTTGTTGTGTGTTGGATGTTGGCATGCTTGGAGTAGGCTTGGTTGGCAGTGTTAATCTCATCTCAGAGAAACTGGTGAAGGGACCAGAGGTCTTTGGTGACTTTGTGGGCAACATGGGAGGGGATGCCTTGAGGGACAGGGTGAGTTGGAGGTTGTACCCTTTGCAGGCATAGAAGGGGGAGACTCCAGTGGCAGAGTGAGGGGTGTTGTTGGAGTGGCAGCCAATGAAGAGAGGCTTTAACAAACTATAGGTATAATGGTGGGGGATCTTGGCTCAGAGACATGAATTGCAAGCCCATATATACCAGGTGACATCCTTCTTTAGTCCTGGCCAAAAGTAAGTCTAAGAATGAGTTGGAGAGTCTTACAAATTCCTGGATGTCCCCAGAGCTTATGGTCATGGTGTTGTTGGAGGATGTTGAGGTAGATGGACTTGTGGTCTGGGGTGTAAATGTGGCCATCCCAGAGCAAGAGGCGGTAGTCTGGAGACAATGTGAAGGGTGGATTGGGGGTTGAGGCATTGGCAGGGTTATCCCAGGGGTCATGCTGGGTGAAGAAGGCATCCCAGAGGGCATTTTGAATTTGGTAGAGGATCTCTTTTTCATTCACAATTAGCATGGCATGAAGATGTTCAGGGGGGATTACCACACAGTGGTTGAATGCATTGTGCTCTGCCTTGAATGACTTCTTGAGGTACATGTCCAGTCTCCAGGTAGAGGCATTGAGCTTTTCTCTAAGTTATCCCAGATGGTAGTGGATGGTGAAGTCATATTTGGAAAGGGTCTTGGACTAGTGGGCCTGTCATCAGCTGAGCTGCTTGGTGATCATGAAGCACTGGAGGTCATTGTGGTCAGAGTACAACTGGAGGTGCTGCAACATTCCTTTGAAATAGGCCCTCCACTGCTGGGAGGCTTTGATAATGGCAAGGAGTTCCTTGTCATAGATGTCATAGTTGAGCTTCATGTAGATCACCAAGCAAGTGTAAAAGGCAATAGGGCAGAGGTCCTTGCTGTTGGAGCCCATCTGAGAAAGTCTTCCTGTGATGATGTAGTCAGAGGCATTATATTCAAGTACAATGGGGAGAGTGGGGTTGAACTGATGGAGGACAGAGGTGGAGATGAAGGCATCCTTGAGGAGGGCAAATACACTCTGGCATTTGCTGTCCCAGTTCCAGGGGGTGTCCTTCTGGGTGGGCCAGTTGAGAGGTTTTGTGATGCCACAGTGATCATTGATGAACTGGCAGTAAAAGTTAGCAAAAGCCAGGAAAGACTGTACCTCTTTGATGTTCTAGGGTGGGAGCTGGCTAAGGATGGCCTGGAACTTTGCTAAGTTCATGCATATGCTGCCCAGAGTGACAATAACACCAAGGTATTTGACTTTAGTGGTGTGAAAAGAGCATTTTTCAGGCTTAGTGTGGAGATGGTACTCCCAGAGTCATTCCAGAATGTGGCAGACATGGTTCCTATGCTTCTCCAGAGAGTTCAAGTAGATGAGGATGTCATCAAGGTACACAAAAACAAAGATGTCATTCATGTCATAGAAGATGTTGTTCATAAAGTATTGGAAGGTGGTGGGGGAATTAGTCATACTAAAGGGCATGATGAGGTATTTGAAAAGCCCATAGCAGGTGTGGAAGGCAGTCTTCCATTCATGTCCCAGAGCAATCCAGACATTATTGTAGCTGAAGTAAAGGTCTATTTTGATGTAGATCTCTGCACTGCAGAGGTGGTCAATGAGATCACCAATCAGAGGGAGAGGATACCAGTTCTTTCTGGTGACTTTGTCAAGTCCCTGGTAATTAATACAAAGATATAGGGAGCTGTCCTTCCTCTTGGCAAATAGGACCAGGGCCTCAGCAGCAGAGATTGATGGGCATACAAAGCCTTTTCTAAGCATGTTGTTGAGGTAGTCCTTGAGGGCCCAAGAGTTCAACTTCTAACATGTTGTAGATCTTGCTAAAGGGGGGGGAAGTGCCTTCTTTGAGGTCAATTTTGTGGTTATAGAATTGGTGCAGAGGGAGTTCCTTTGCACTTCCTTCAGAGAATACATCGGCAAATTATGATATCCTGGAGGAACTACTTCATGTAAGACTTGCTCTTCTATTTTTAAGGGTTCTGGTGGGGTGGTGCCAGCACAAAGGTGTTCTTCTGGCAGTGTTAGGGTGATATGGAGTTGATAAGCAGGGGTGCCATCTTGTAAGATCTATGTGAAGGGGATGGCACCAATAATTTTGATGTTGAGGGCTTCTGGGTTGATGGGACTGGATGTCAGAGGGTCTGGGGTTACCTGGAGACATTGAATGAGGTAGTTTGGACCTTTGTACTGGTTTTGGGGGATGTTGGGAAGAAGCCTTTGGGGTGTATCTAAGGGAGTTCAAGGTGGGGGTGTTTCTTCCTCCTCTTCTTGGTTGTCCTTAGGCATGGTGGGGGTGCCAGTGGCTCCAGTGCTGCTGGGAATGGACTTGGAGTTGTCAGGATTGTGGGGGAAGTAGGGGTAGAGGGAGATGGCAGCTGCCAGGCATGCTTCAGGGCCAGGGAACTGCATAGTGAGGTCCTTCCAGTTGATGTTAGGGTTAACATTGCATGACCAGGGTAGCCTAAGTACAATTGGAGTTGTCTCCAAAAGTTGCATAATGAGGAAATGGACTAGGAACTGCAAGTTGTTGTCAAGAGTGAGGGAGCTGGGGTGGAATTGGGTGATTCTGGTGGAGGCTGGGCTTCCATCAAATAGTTGCAGTTCTAATGGCATATTGAGGGTTTTGTAACGGAGATCACACTGGTCACTGATGAATATACTAGGGGCCCCACTATCAATGAGGGTAGAGAGGGTGGTGGGGGAGTTGCTGAGGTGAGCATTGATGACAAACAATCATGCAGACTTTGAGTGGAGCTGCAGTGGAGTCTGGGAGACATCAGTGGAGGCTTCTAAGACATTGAGGTGGGGAGGAACATTGAAGAGGATGGGCCCCAGATCAGGCAAGTTATTCTGGTCAAGGTGAAGGATGGGACTTGGCCAATTAATACAGGGATTAGTTGTGCAAAGCTAGGGGAAGCTGAGGATGAGCAGTGTGGAGGCATGCAGCTTTGTGACTAACAGCCAAAGGTCTTGTTGTTGCCTGTTGGCAAAAGTGATTGTTGTTTTCATGTAGTGAGTGATGTTGCTGGCAAAAATAGGGCTGCCATAAAAGAGCTTTAAAAGGATGAGGAGGGGGAATTGCTGAGGGGGTTGCAGAGCAAGCACTGCCAGAGATTTGTTGATGAAGTTGTCAGTTGCACTGCACCACTGTCAATCAGGATAGAGATGGAGTCAGGGGAGAAGGGGAGAATAGTACAGAGGAGGAGGTTATGGGAGGAGTGTGAGGGGAGGTGTGCTGAGAGGGTGTCTAGGAAGAGTGCTGTTGCATGGAGGAAAGTGGCCAGGGCAGAGAAGACATTGAGGTCTGATCTACAATTTAGTATGTCTTCAGAATCTAAACTGCCAGGTTGTTTTCTGTAAACTGGAAGTTGCAGTCTTCCCCATTGATGGTCCATACAGAGTGTCCCATAACCTGGCCTTTAGAGCAATCATTGATGAAATGTTCCTGCTCACCACATAAGAAGCATGCACTCCTCTTCTGTTGTCATTCCTGTGTCTTTGTTAATACATCAATCCAGGGCCTGTTCCTAACCTAATTGGTGCACAGGGCCTCTTGATCATCTGTGGGGTCCAGGACATTGTCCAGGTTCAGAGAATCATCTGGGCTGGAGTCTGGAGGGTCCAGGGCTTTGCAGAGGTCAGCAACATTGAGCTGGGCAGGGGGGCAGGGTTTGGAGGATCAGTCAGCACTGGCTAGGCCTTGTCCTGGGAGAAAATGGGGTGCAGGGTTAGCAGGCATTGTGGGGGTGGTGGTCTGGTTGTTGTTGATTGCTCTAGACTGCTAGTTGGGGTTGCCAGAGGAGTTCCAGATGTTTCATGGGGCTGTATTCTCACTCTAGTCATCCCAATAACATTGGTTGATCTGGGTAATGAATGCCTTGTAGCCATTGTACATGGGTTGCTTGGGTGCAAGGTGGAGGACATCCTTGATCCATTGTGAAAGGGCATGGTCAAGGGCAAACTGGAGAGCATTGTAGTTCCAGTCAATGTTGTAGGCTTCCCACTGGAACTGGATGATAAAGGTTGTAAACTGTTTGTTGTCATGCATTTGGAGGTTATAGAGGTTCTCTTCTGCCTCAGCTACAGTGTCAAATACTCTGAACTTACTGGAGAATTCTTGTGTAAAGGCAGGCCAGTTGAAGACTACCAGGTTGCTAGGGTCAAATTGGAGCAGTACTGCATAGTGGTCAAGGGCAATGCCCTGTGAGTATGAGGCAGCAAAGGCCACTCATGAGCTCTCAAGCTGGAAAGTGATGGGCTTAGCTTGGAACATTGTAAGACACTGTGTCAGCAAAGTCTGCCATTTCTGGGGGTCTTGGCTGTTGAAAGATTCCAGTTTCTGAATGTCAAGTTTATATTTCCAAGCCAAAGCATCATGAGTATTGTCCTAGGAATTCTGGATTTGGGGTGGAGCTCTGGCATTGTAGTAATAATAGTAACTGTTTCCATTTCTGTGTTGGGGAGGGAACATGTCCATAGCTGGGCCCCAGCTGCCTAGGGATGTGCTGTTAGGAGGTCCACCACCTGCAGGTAGATCAGTGTTGTCTAGAGTTGCTCCCAGGGCTCAACAGGGTGGGGCAGGTCCTCTGGGAGTTGGCAGCCCAAGATTACTGTTGGTGTCAAGGAGTCAGCTTGGTAGACAGATTGGGGGAATTGGGGGTTGAGGTGGTCCAAGGAGAGGAGTGAGTCTGGGGTACTCCAGGCCCTAAAGGCTGTTAGAAGGGAGCTAGGGCATTGGTGTGGGGTGGTGGGGTGTATTCTCAGAAGAGATGTAGGTCAACATAAGGGGGCCAATCCTGGAGGAATTTCAGGGCTCCTTTCCAAGGGGCAGGTTCTCCACTGGAGTTTTCTAGCTCATTTATACAGGAGAGGATATGGGTGGAAGCAAGGTTGTTGTTGGCAGAAAGGAGTGGAGGTGGTCCTGAGGGGTGTGGTTTGGGCTCCATGGGTTGTTCCTAGGTGTAGAAAGCACTGAGAACAGAGTAGGCCCAAGGGTGTGCCATAAAACCAATGGTGTGGGTGGCTAGCTGATCAAAGAGCCCTCCTATGGAGTTGAGGGCCCACAAAATGTTAGAGGCCACATTCAACTCTTCTTGTTGGCAAGAGATGGGGGCCAGGAGTTTGAAGCATGCACTGGTGAGTTCTTCTTGCTGTATATGAAAGGAGTGGGCAGGATCCAGTGAGTCCTCAAACTAGTGAGGATTTGGACTGGTGTGGATTTTGTCAATTAGAGCATACAGTTCATCCTGGACTCCAGCATCAACCCTGAGGGTGCCATTAATGTTCTCAGAGAGGGTGCCCTGCTGGTAGTGCTTATAGAAATCAAGGAGACAATTCATCCATGTTTGCAGAGTTCTGGAGATGTTGTAATGCCCCAGGCTGATAAGGAGAACTCTTGTGCATTTGGCAAACTCCACAGGAGAGAGGTGGAGGGAGCAGAGGACCTTGTCACACTGCTGAACATAGGCTTCAACCTGTTGCTTTCTAGGAAATGGTGGGTTTTGTATTTGGGGAGCAGCAAGAAGTTGAGGCCATGGGGGGAAATAGCTGTCTGGTTGTTCTGGGGAAACCAGGGCAATAGTGGGGACTAGGTAGGTGTAATAAGGTCCTAGGAGGAGGAAGGTTGAGTTGACCACAGCCTTAGGGGTCTCAGGCAACCCTTCCTGCAACATGTGGGGGTAGGTCTCTTTGGTGGGGTACAATGGAGGGTGTTGCCAGTCTGGGAGAGGTCCCTGGGTGATGGAGGGGCCATAGGGGGCCTGGTTGTGACCTATTTTGTTGGTGAGCTAGTGCAGCATAGAAATTGATGGGCATTGTTGGATAGAATGGGACAAAATAGGGGTTGGATACTGGCCTACTATAGAAGTTAGTTAGGTAGCCAGCAGGTGGGTATGTTGGATTATACAAAGACATTGGGAATGAGGTAAGGGAAAGTCTTGATATTATGTCAGTTCCACTGACCACAGGGGTTCAGCCACACTGGGTGGGTCCTTACTAGTGGACATGACATCTACACATGTAATCCATACTCCAATGAGCTCTGGGTAAGAAGAACTGATGTTACAGGGCTGGGGAAGTGGTCCAGGCAAGTCTGGGATGCTCTTGCAAAGTGTATGGAGGGGTGTGAGCAGAGGGCAAGCATGTGCAAGTAAGGTACAGAGCTCTGGAGGCAGCTAGCAAGAAGGCAGAGTTGACTTGGGGTAACTCAGAACTGCATACAAGCAGGTAGGTAGAAGTGTGGGGAAGGATTCTGAACACAGAGCTAGAAGTGGGAGACTGAGGTGAGGAAATAGAGTTCAGATGGAACACAAGAAGGAAAATAGACAAGATGAGGCAAGATGAGGGACTTAGAACAAGATGAGATGAGACAAGATGAGAAAGAAAACAGATAAGATTGAGATGATACAAGACAAGAGACTGGAACAATGAGATGGAGATTGATGGGGACATAAACAGATAGATAACAAACTAGAAACAGTATGCAAGTAGGTAACATCAACACTACTGTAACTGATATTACTTTATGGCTTAAATACTAGTGGGAGGCCTCCTCCAGGACCACAGTCTGAGGCTGGGCTGGCAGGCCTGATGGGCCTTGGTTATAACTATCCAGGTGTGTGGGGGGGGGGGGGCATCCCAAGACTAATGGGCAGGTGTTGGCAGTGTTTGAGGCATCCCCATCATGCATGCCAGGGAGATTGAAGGAAGCATTGGGAATTCCCAAACACTTGGCAAAGGTTGGGGAAGTTACAGAGCTTACCAGGGAAAGCATTGGAGTTTGCTGGAGAAGCATTGGAGTTTGCCATAGCAGGCACCAAGGTTGGGGGAGGTTGCAGGGATTCTCTGAGAGTGTGGGTGTGCTCCAGGGCTTGCTGGGTTCAGTTGGGACAAAGTCTGGGGGTTGGTCTAGGGGGCAGGGACAGGTCATGACAGAGGCAAAAGTAAGACCTCAAACCACCCTTCTGACTCCACCATCATGAATGGAGTCCCACTCCTCAAGCCCATTGTTGAGGGGGAGTTGGCTTCTGAATTGATAGAGGAAGAGGAATTGGATTGGACAATATTAGTGTAGGATGGTTTGTTTCTTGAGGAATATGCACTTGCTGCAGAGATAGCAGATGTTAAGGGTTTGGAACTAAGGACAGTGATGGAGGCAAGGAGGAAGCCAGACTGGAAGTTATAGGAGAAGGCAATTGAAGACAAACTAGAGTTGTTGAGGAAGGCAGGGAAATAAGAGCTTGTGGACAAACCTGGCAATACCAATATTGTTGGCTCAAATTGGGTTTGCAAGGTAAAAAAGGATGCTGCTGAAAATGTTATTAAATACAAGGCCTGTTCTGTGGTGTAAGGATACTCACAAGCTCCAGTGTTGACTACTTTGACACATTTGCTCCTATTGCTAAACTCACATCCATCTGTGCCATTCCCACCATGGCTGCTGCATTTGACATGGAAATTCACCAGATCAAAATGTACTGAACCAATTATTGGCTACAGACAGGCTATTTTACCTGTAACAAGTATAGTAACAGATGTTGTGCTATACTAATGTTAAACTCTTCAGCAAATCCAACAGAAACCAAACCACATAGATTGGGCATACTGTATGGTATGCCATTGTATACTAAGGAAAGATAAAGAATATGTGATGGGGAAGGGTATTATACCAGAAATGACTACTCATTGTAAATTGACTACATCAGGTATGTAGACCACTGCATAGTGACCATACAAGATGTTGTAATTATGTATGGGATACCTGTTGCTAACATGAGTCATTGATGCAAAGATAAAGGTGCTGTAGAGGTGGCGCAGGCCAATGTAGATATAGTTTTATATTTTTTTTTCTGAATTTTTACATATTTTTAGGGATATTTGAGCTCATTGTTGGAGACATTGAGCAGAGAGTTGTCGGTGCTGTCTGATTAGAGACAGCGCCAAAGGACGTTGACAGATGATCTGTCAACGTTGATGGCAACCGCCCTTCAAGGAGAGGAGATGCACGAAGTAAAACAGTAGCAAATAGTATAACACACAGACAAACCAATCGATAATTTCGAGGACAAAAAAACGCGAGGAGTTGACGGACTTGTCTGTTTGTTTTATATCTCTGTGGTATTTAGCATCAAAATATGTCTTGATCTCTTGCGTTTGGGGTGAAGAGAAGAACGGGGCCTAACTTTACGGCTCTATAGGCATTTTGAAAAGTGGACGAGGAAGCTTCCTTCGGGCCGGATTGCCAGGGATCAGCCAGTGCGAAGAGATGATCCGGGTTTTGCTGATGTCATCTGTTCAAACGTTGCCATCCTCTCTGATTGTACTCTGCCATATGTATATTGATATATATCCCCACTCCTTTCTCCGAGCGGCCGCATTAAATGTTCCGGTAAACATTCTTCTTCATCTCGCTCAGTCCAACAATAGCCAGGCTACGCCTGAGGAAGATCGTCAGTCTCGTTCTACCCTAGAGTACACTGATATGATACAACAACTTAAACGCAGCTTTAACTTACACACGTCAACGTTCCCCGCATATCCTGCGGCGGCCGTGGCAAAGTACAATAACCAGCCCGTAGACGGAAATATTCTGAGTGTGCGCATAGTGGGCGCTACGAGCGCTGCGCGACAGGTCTTGGAATCAGACTCGGGGGTGCAGACGGTTTTGGGCTCGTAAGGCAGGAGTGGAGTGTGGATGTTCTCATGGATGCCGAAGATTCTGGATCCCGCGTGTGCGTCTGCGTCTTTCAGTTTGCCTTTTTCATATCAATATGCTCCCCTCTAGCAAAATGCTCTCGGATTCTTTGCGGGACGATCCCCGCGCTCAGGTACTCGTCCGTCCCGAGGGGCTACCACGGCAGACTCATTCCGACTGTCCTCGGTCGATGTTTGGAATGTTACATAGCTTAAAGTATACCTTCATAGCTATCCTCGAGTCGGCCGGCCGAGAATGACCCCCGATCGATATTTGCAAATGTCCTTCAACTGTCAGACTAGTAGATCCGACACAAACATTCAAGCTAAGAAGCCTTCTGATCGAAATTCACTGAGAGGGGGGTGCCAAAACGGTTAAAAGGGCAGGTCCTGAAATCAATCATCAGTTGACTACCAACTTTTACCTGTGTTCTCTAACTGCTCTACAATGTTTGCACGCCTCGCTCCTCTGATCATCTTCGTCCTTCCTGTCCTCGCCCAATGGGATTATGACCGGGCAGCGCGGGGCGCCTGCACTGATCGCGAAGTACCGCTGTGCTGCAAGTACCCTGAAGTCGTAGGTGCACTTCTTGCCCTCTGGATATGCTTTTCTGATTTGTTTCATGGATAGTCAGACCCTAAGAAGGGTGTCTTGGGTACATTGACCATTACAGTCTCGGGACGACCACAAGAAGGTATGCACAAATTTCTTTTTAATGGCAAACAGTCGTTTGATGAACTCAATAATTAGTGCGATGCATGAAAATTCCAACCGATCCAAGGGATTATACGTGCTTTCAGTCAGTCAGCTCCTGCTGCACGCTGCGCAGCCTCGTGAGTATATATATTGACGATGAACATGATATTCTGATTCATCCTGCTTTCTTAGGAATCATCGGCTGACCATGCAGACTGCCGCTTTGTCTTTTCCCCCCTCAGGCCACATGTAAATTCATCTGGTCAAGAAGAACCCTTTGTGGGCATTCATATCCCAGCTCTTAAAATGTGTGTCAGAGCCGGGGATATTCTTTACTTCTCAATCGTACTAACACTTACTTTTAGACATGCTGAAGTACCAACGAGGCCACCAAGGGTACTGGGTTACAAAAAGCCTCAATAGTGACACATTTATGTATCTGAGCCTCTACGGACTCCGAAAATCTCCAAAGATTTCAAGCTTAATAGATCTGATCATTAGGCTTTTTCTAGATTGCCGGCATGAATGCACAACTCAATCTGACATATTTTGTTGTTCGCGAAAATGTCCTTAATTGACGTTTGATATGTTACATAGCCTACAATGTATTCTCACATGAGTTGTCCTCCGGTCCGTTGCTTTGGAAATGAGCTTAATCGATGTTCGCAATGTTCCATAGGCCAGGGTCCGACGTTTCTATGTTCTTCTGTGCCTTTTGACTCTAGAACTGAATAAAGGTTGCAAAGTCTTCCGATCAGATTTTACCGAGAAGAGGCACCTAATGGTGAAAAAGAGCAGGCCCCTAATCTGTGAGGGCAGCGTCAAGTAGCGCTGCTGTCACACGAGAGCTAAGATCTTCACACATAGACAGAACTGTTGTAAGTCCTCGTATTCGGGAAGAAGCTACTGTAAATCGACGAATACAGTCTTTTATATGTCCCGTTAACTGAGAGAGCCGGAAGGCGGAAAGAGAGTGAAAAACACAGGGTAATGTAGGACAGTAAAGTAGTTAAGACATCGGTCACGGTCATTACATTCGCCCTCCAGGTATCGAGATCGACGGATACCTCGAATGATAAGTAAGTATAGCCAAAGGAAGGTAGAAGTAGTATTGTGTGAAGTCAATAGACAGAGAGGTTGAGCTCGAGCACACGTTTTAAGAACCACAGGATCATGGTGAGTATTGAGACCTTGATAGTGAGGCGAGGGAAAATACGATGGAAGATTTTGTTGTGAGGAAGCGGCGTCGGGAATGAAAGATCTATACCGCCAATGCCATCATCTTGATAAACTGGTCGACGGGCATCTCGTTATTGACTTTGCTGGAAGTGTAGCCGGGCTTGCCCTTACGCGTGCGCTTCTTTACATCGTTAGAGGAGTTGGAAGATGTAGGGAGGTTAAATCCATCGGGGCAGGTGTCCTCGATGCGGCGCTTCTAAAGTTCTCTCTTGGCACGTCACGAGTCCGATCAGAATTGGTTTCTGACAGCCTCACGATGCGGGCGGATCAACATGTTCTTCATGCAAGCCCAGGCGTCGTGGTTGTTATCTCCATTGGGTTGGATGATGTTGAAGGTGCGAAATTCAGCGTCACATGTTGGAATCCGGAGTATAGGAACATAGACAGCATGGACGCTGGTAAGTGATCCGATCCTCAGTCTGCAGTATAACCAACTGTATTCTGTACCTAGACAAAATAGACACTAGTAAGCGAATTGTTTTTCCAAGTGGACAAATGATCACCAGTCAGCGTTTAATGCAATCAAGTTTTTAGTATCAAGTCGAGAATGTTGAACGACAATCTATCATGATGACTCCTCAAGGAAGATATTTGTGACCAGAGACACTAGTGATCGTTGTTCTGGTGTGATGCTGTCATTCGGCAAGACTTGGGACATGGTGCGGCCTGCGGCATTTGACTCAAAGATGTTCAAAGGTGCAGAATTGAATGCACTTACTGGTGTCTAACTCAAGAGGTCAATGGCATTTCACCTGAAGATGGATGGTAGCAGTCAACGTACCAACAAGACTATTGTCCAGGCACTTTGACTTTATGTGGACCATTGTCAACATGGTTGGGTGCAGGCACTACTGCATGTGCATTTTGCCAGAATGATCCCTCTGATGGTTGAGGCACCTCAGATGGGGGTGTCCAAAGTAGTGGCAATGGCAAAGCCAGTCTCGAAAAATTTAAATGCAGATATTCTCAAGGCAAAGGATAACTTGGTGATGGCAAAGATTTTGCAGGCAAGTCATGCCAACAAGGGCAGGTGAGGAAACTTCAATCTGAAATTGGAGGATTGGGTGCATCTGTTCACCAAAGAATCATTGCAAGGAGTACAAGTCAGGGGACAGCTCCTGTGCACGAAGTTCATGTCATGGTATGATGGACCCTTCTGCATTGTCAACATCAATCTGGTGAAATTGACAATTAAACTAGATATGCCAAATGCACCACCAGACAAGTGTTGGCAGTCCCATTTCTTAGAGATTGTTCCATTCATTGAGAACCAGCCATTGCTTTTTCCAAGGTCAGGAACTTGCAGGAATCCAGCCTGGTGATTGGTCTCAATGGAATCAAAAATTCAGAATGACTGGTGGATAAAATCATTGATGCCTGGCATAGAGGCCAAAGGTGGCAATTATCTTGTTTGATATGGCTGGCGGGCCTGAAGAAGACCGTTTTCTTCCTAGGTCCAAATTGGGAGATAACAAAGCTCTGTATCAATGGCTTATGGACAGTGGATTGGATGGTTGCTCATGAACATAAGTTTTCTCCTTGGCACCTCATTGTCAGTCTAGACCTGGTAGCTTTTCCCTACATGGTTTTTTGATGCACTCCTACATACAAATAACTTACCTGCTGATAACCATCAAAACCTTTCTGCTATATTATGCTTTGGAGGGGGGGAGAGGTGTAAGCATGACTTACATATGTTCTACCATCATTGGACATCAGGGATCAATCTTGGCCCATTACCTTATCATTGCTTGCATTTACTCTTGTCTTTTTAGAGTATAGACTTGTCTTCCTGTTCTTGTGCTTTGTGATCACCTTAGTGTGCCTACTGGTGAGTAGGCTCTCAGGTGATTTTATTATCAAGGCTGGACAAGTGGGGAAGCATCAAAATACACTTGTTGTCATTTTCTTTTTGTTGATATAGCAAGCTTCAGCAAATTTCAATGTTTGAGCTCAGGGTTCAGGTGGTCAGGATGCAACACAGATATTTTCCCTCAAGTCATTTCAGATTTTGATATGTATCAGTCACAATACATACTCTATATTGTCCTTCCCTTGTCAAATGCCTGCATCAATCTCCTTCATTTCAAACTAGGGAAATGAGCAGCTAATTGTATCCTGAGTAGCTATAATGATGCAGCCTACCTCTTGTCCATGTCATTACATGATGTCCCCTACTTTGTGATGAATCAACCAGTGACTCCAGAAGACAAATTTGATCCAATCATAGGAATGACTTACTGCCATACAATCAATGAATAGGATCCCATGATCTGCAAAATCAACAGTCAGTTGCTATGAGAATTGTAGACTCTACCTTGCCTTCATATGTTCATTGTCCTGGTATGGGATGTCCCTACTACAGACTCCCTGTCAGTTCTATTGCTATTGTACTAGGCTCTCAGGCACTCAACTTCACCATATATTCTCATTATTCAGTTCTGTGATACCTAGTGATGACCACTGCTTTTCCCTTCTGTGAATGATTAATCATTAATGAGGGTGTGAACAGCACCCAGAGTACTGCAAACATGGCATATGGGGTTGAGGGTGAAATAGACAACACAGTATATGAAGAATATGAGAAAAAGGTAGTAGTCTACTATTCTAACTTACTGTGGTATTGTCTTGACTTTGGTTTGACCTAACACACTATTAGGTGCAACCCAATTCATCCCAGCAACTCAATAAATGGGGCTTTGTATGATGTAATATGTTGATAAGCCCCATCTATTGCTACATGCTGATGCCAACAATGACTAATCACATGGGGTCTAGACCTATGACCTGGACAGGCCCTTGATCCATGCATCAACAACAACCCTTAATGACACAATAGCCCTTCATCCACCAGCCATTTTGTATGGGGTCTACCATATGGCTTGTCACATTCCTTGCACCATTTATCACACTTAATTTGTTTGCCACTGGCCAGCCTTGTGGTCACTAACAACTCCTTCATTGTCTGTTTAACAATGCAATTGAGTCAGGAAAGGCTATATGGGAGCTCTTTGATAGATCAATAAAAGAGGGACAACTTCAAGAATGGGGCATTTCAGATGGGGATGCAGGTACACTTGGTGTGGCCAATAGATACATGACAGCAAGCAATGAGGTTGACACAGGTAAAGAACATATACCATTTGACAAGACTATAGATCCTAAAGGCACACTAGAAAGCATGACATGATTGGAATCTTTTGTATTTAATCAATGCTGTCACCATATTTGCCAGGGATTGACCCTTTTCTTTGTCCCATTGGCTCTAGCTATCACACCATACACCACACCTTTTACTCTGCTTTGACTGCTATTTACTTGACTGGCCACTTGTAACTAACATATGGTTGGCCCCACTGTCCATCCCTTTTTGGTTACATTACTTACAAACAAGATAAATATTTGCCATTTTGTACTTACTCACCATTGAAGAATTGAACCTAATTTTTCCCATTGTCTCAGCTCACTGCTATGCTCAGAAGCTCCATTCTTTCAAGGTTATCCCTTATCTTTGCTTAGCAATACTTGCTAAGGCTTAGCAACCCTAGTCTAGATGGTACCACCTAGGGGTACCCCCTTGTTCACTAGTGTTTCAGTACTAGCACCTATGGCTAGCAACCTAGTTACATTGTTATCCTTCCATCTTGTCACTAACATTTGTGTTAAGCCTCTTAGCAACTTGCTCTGGGTTTACCCAAACAGTTGCTCCTTTTCCTGCTTTGCAGGCATCAGTGACTTCAAGGTACTAGCATCTGTGCCTTAGTGCCTCTCAGTAGTGTTGAGCTTGTTAGCATCTAGTGGCTTAGGTTAGCATCAGTGATTATCTTGACCTTTGTCCACATGTCCTTTCACTTCCAACCACTTCACACTGGTTCTCTGGAACTTACTCAGCTCACCCCCCACACACATATTAATCCTACTATAAATGCTACCCTATCTAGCTGCCTTTTTGTATATTCTGCACAGCAGCTAGGCAGCATAGGATCACATCAATGTGTTTGGAAGAACATCTCCTGGTTCAAGGTAAAAAAACAATGGGGAGACATTGGTTTCAAGGAAAACTGAAGGATGGTTGCTGACATAGTAGCCAAAATGCTTCCTAATGATACATATTCCCACTAAGAAGCAAAGCCAAAGATGGCAAAATTTGTATCCTAGATTATTATGTTTTTAGGGCATTTGTTTTCTTGTCACCTGTATCAAGAATATATATCACGTGAGTAGGACCTTTGTTCGATTATAGCATATTTGAGGCTGCGGAAAGAATTTTATAGCGTATTTGAGGCCCGTTACGGCCGAATATAGACAAACCTATAGGGGAGCTTCCCCGGGCCCGTTGGTCAAGAAAGACGAAAAGAAATTAAACCATGTGATTGCGTAACAGCCCGAGGAATTTGCAATTGTCGATGTTCGTTTGTTTGCAGTTGCAGTCTTTTTGTTTGCCGTATCAAAAAATGGTAACCCAGCACTATATGCTCACAAGACAAGTTTGTCTGACGATCTTGGCTCTTATACGGGCTTCAGATGTCTGCGCTGTAGAACAGAACAGTCACTCCTCGGCTTTAGGTGATCCTTCTGAGTGTAACGACACCCTTGACTCGGTGCTACGAACTCCTTTGTATATACACAATCCTGAATTCATGGAATTAGCCTTCCGAAGGATTGCTTGGTGGGATTTGATCCGTACATGGTCCCAGCTCATGGAAAAGGGCTACATTTTGTACCACCTCGGTGAAAGTGGACTGTCAATGTTCCCAGTCAATAAGGAACACAGCGAGACCGCATTTCCCTTTGCAAGACAAGGGGGGCAAGAACTGGATGTCGACTTAAATGTGCCAGTCCTAGAAGCAAACAATGGTTGTGTGGTGTGTATGGACCTTCGAAGGAGAACTCTTCTCATGCTCTTTGCAGGGTAATATTGCTTTTGCTCAGACCACCCAAGGACAGCACGTAGCTGTAAAAGCAGTCTTAGACGGAAGCGAAGAATTTCGTATTCTCAAATATCTTCATCATCAAGGAGTCCCTCGTTCAATGGATGATTTTCATCATGTTATACCTGTTTTGGACCTTCTTCCTTGCGAGGGCCACTGGCTAGCCGTTATGCCTAGGTATGGACTCAATCACTCTACACAAAAGCTTATATCATTTGACAACTCGGGACTAGGTGGGGCATTTTCCCACTGCTACCCAACTGTAAGAGACTCGAAGAAGTATTTCATTTCATACATTGTCTTTTAAATGTTCTCTTTGCTCCATCGTGCCTTGAGTCAGCCTTACCTCCTTCGTAGGGGTTAGCTTATCTCCACAAGCATCGTATCGCTCATGGTGTGCGCTTTTTGACATTCTAACTTGACACTTCCTGAATCTCTTGTCATCGTAAGACATCAAAACTGGCAATGTACTCGTCAATCATGTACACATCGATTTAATGACCGTAAAGATCCCTACCGTCAGTCACTACGATCTCAAGGAAAATTAACATATGCCTTGTTTGACTTTGACGGTTTCACAATGTTTTCGCCTTCAATGTCCCTTGATGAATGTCGTCTTCCAAGTCATGTTTCTTTCAACACTCTAATACTTTTGCCTTTGACATCGGAATGCTAGGTGTTATGTTTTGCCAAGAATTTCAAGTTAGTTAACTTTTGTTTGGACCTTTATGCTTCTGCTATTGATGCCAATTACAATTTCTTTTCTCGCAGCATATGACATATACTGTCCCAATGTTGGCACCCCTGTTTGACGGGATGACGACTCGCGATATTGCTCGGCGATTTGAGGCTTCAGAAGCCCTACAGTTCTTTGAACAACAAGTCATTCTCTTGACATCCAAGCAGGTTTTATCTTTGGCAGCAGAACCAAGATATAAAATGGTGGCATATGACTACTACGATCGCTGGAAGCACCTTGACCCAGATTTCGTGGAAAAATGGGCAGCTTACCTTGAGCCTCCTGTTCGCATTCTTCGAGAAATCTGTCTTTACCCGTGGGTCTTTATACGATTAGTTGCATACGTCGTGTCGGTCGGTTTTTTCCCTGTGGATAGACTCTCCTGGCTCACATGCTATCGTGGAAATGAATGTCAAGCTTGTGTGACTATGTCAGTAATCAAATAGGATGATTGCAAAACTTGCTCTGATGTGAGTGCTATAGGAGGGATGGAGTTGCTAGGATGGATTCAAGGGAGGGAGGTGTACCTTGGTGGAGGGGGGGTTGACAATTGGATTGGACAATCATGCAGGGCTATTGGCTCTATAGGATGCAGGACTGGGGTAGGGGAGGAGACTAGTATTGCAAGACCAGTATTGCATCATTATCCTACTAGTTTATGCAGTTCACAAATCAGATGGGGTTATGTACCAATTGTTTCAAATAAGTTGAAAGTCTTGGTTTCATTGGAAGTAAGGTTGATCTAGGTGGAATTACACTACAAGAAAGTTCATCTGCCAAATCATTCTTGCTTGCAACCCACAATCATAGACAACCAAATAGTTGCAGAGTGGAAATTCATCACAATATGTTGAAGTATCAGATTTTGATATGTATTTCAAGACCAGCCTGCCCAGAGGGCCCCTACAATGCTTGCATTGTCTGAATGAAGCACAATATGACAATTTCAAAACTTCAATGTGATAAGAGTCCTTATGCCCAGATCCATGGCAACTGTTTCTGCCCACCTAATATTTCTCCCATTGTTCTTCCAGCCTTCACAAAGTTTCCATTCAACCATTGATGGTATGTATTGATATGGAAAGAGCTTTTTGTGGCATTTATTTACCACTCTGCACCACTGGGACAAGATGTACTTTCACCACCTTACATCTTCTAAAACTGCCTTATTTGGATAGGGTGGAATAAGTGACTGGCCCACCAGCACTACCAGACAGACATGATTGAGTGTCCCAATAATGCACTCTACAGACTTCAATGTGACTCTGATGCTTGCTGACTAGTTTACAAGTTTGTCAAGATAATTCAAATAATTTCTTTTCAGGCAATTTGATAGTTTTGTTTTCAAGAAACCATATAGAAGCCTGTATAAGTGGATGATGACAAGAACAAGACATGTTGAAGAGGCTAAGGGCTAGCTGAGATGTTCTGATTAAGGATTTGTCATAGGGCAAGAAAAGAGGGTCCTCCTGGTTTAGGGTAACAAAAAACTATGAAGTCATCTACTCACTTTAAAATGGCTTCAATGTTGTAGTGCAAGCAAATATAAATGATAGCATCTGCCATGGAGCTAAATATTCCTGGTGCTCAGGAAATGCTGAGGGGGCTGTGGTGGCTCAGCTAGCACCATTGTAGCTCCTAGGAGAATCACATAATCTTCCTAGTGTAAGGTTGAGGGTTTGACTCCTGGCTAAGTGCACCTGTGTGGAAAAACATCTTAGACACCATGTGGGTTCTTCAACACTGCTTGGAAGCCATCTCAGTCCAGTACATGCAGGCACCATTGCTGCTTTTGTCAACACTGAGCCATTGACCTTCCCAAACACATTCATCAAGTTTTGTCCCTTTCTCCATATAGACCCACACCTTCTCACCAAACTTCCAAACACCCTTCAAGTTTGGCTTCTTGCCTGTAGCTGTCTCATAAGGGGTCATTCTATCAGGTAGAGCCTTTGTTGATGTGCAATTGTACATCAAGACAGAACTGTCTCCTTGACTTCCATGAGCACTATCAATGGGGTGCCATCCATGAGAACATAAAAGACACTCTCAACAGTAGATGCCAACCTCCAGGTTGAACTATGTGCCCTGGTCAATGAGATTCACACCAGCCCAAACCTCCAATGGTTCAAAAGCCCTGTAGACCTGGCATACTCCTTCCACATATAATGAGAGGAGCTAGTCAGAGCATGGATTGGGGCCCCAGCCCTGATTCCTTACCAACAAGGGGAACTCAACACCACATCCAATATCCTAAGGTCCCTCAATCCCATGGGAGGGCTCTTTGACCAACCCACCACACACATCATTGGCCTCTCAGTGTGCCCCCAGGCCTACTCCATCTCCAGCATCTTCCATACCTAGGATCAGCCCACTCAACCCAAGCTGTGCATAGAGGAACCATTCTGGCCAAACCTCACTGATAATGACTTTGTCTCCATCCATACACTTTCCTATACCAATGAGCCAGAGGCTCCTGGCAGAGGACCTGCCCTTCCTGACAGAGCACTAGGACTCCCTAGGGATCAACCTCCCCTTGTTGACCTGCACACCTTCCACAGGAATGCACCACTGCCCCACAAACTCTGCAACAATGCCTCAGTTCCTCTACATCAACCCACAGGCCCTGGAGCACCCAGACCCACTTTTCCCCCTAGGCCACCCTGACCCCTCATACCTCTGATTCCCCTGCCAAGCTGACCTTTCAATGCTAATGGCAATTTAGGGCTGCCAACCCCTGGAGGACCCACACTTCTCTGTTGGGCTCTGAGACACTCCCCCAATGGCAGACCTTCAGGTGAATGGGGCCTGGCCATGGATGCCTTCCTCCCTCAATGTAGCAGTGGATGTCAGGCTCTGCTGACCTTGGGGGATCAGATCCACAGGGTGAGTCCTTACTAGATGAACATGATGTCCTACACATATAATTCATGCTCTGGCAGGTTCTGTACATCAGGAACTGATGAGGTGGGTCCTAGGAAGTGATCTGAGTAAGTCCAGGAAACTCTAGTGATGGCCAAGGGGTAGTATGAGCAAGGGGTGAGCACCAGAGTGTAAGGTATAAAGTTCTAGGGGCAGCTATCAAGAAGGCAGGGATGTTGGGGGTTATGCAACTGAGGGTAGTGGGACCAGGGATGAAGGGGGATCAGATACTTAGTGATTGGACCCTGGGAAGGACTTGAAATGAGGTCTGAGTAAGTATACAAGGTTGCAGGAAAGGTATGAGATGATGGAGATGGAAACAATGGGAACAGAGGCCAGAGATAAAATGAAAGGTATAGTCAGGATGAGAGAGGCACACAAGACAAGATAGAAATAAAATGAGATGAGACAAGACAAGATGAGATGAGAATGAGACAAGATGAGACAAGACAAGAACAAGAACAAAATGAAATTGAGATAATACAAAATAAACAGAGAGACCAGAACAAGAAGACAGAACTGAAAACACTAAGGTAATAGCAAGGCTACTGTAAATGATATTACTCTATAACTCAAACACTGATGGGGACCTTCTCTGGGGTCATGGGTCTGGGGTTTGGCACTTGTTGGGGCCATGCAGATATGACAGGTGTCAGCTATGATTGCCCAGGTGTGGGGAATGTCCCAAGACTGGTGGGCAGGTCATGGTGATGCTTGATGTGGACCCATGATGTGTGATGCATGCCAGGGAGGGTCAGAAGAAGTGTTGGGGTCACCCAGATCTTTGATGGAGGTTGGAGGAGTGATGGGGCTTACTGGGGGAAGTGCCAGGGTTTGCCAGAGAAGTGTTGGGGTCTGCCATGGTGCTCCAGGGCTGTTAGGATTAGTTAGCATGAGGCCCAGGAGACTGAAGTTGGATTGTGACATCACCCCCCCTTCAGCATTGAGACCCTCAAGATGCAGGGAAAAACTTGGTGAGTGGCAGCACTGTGGGAATCAAAGTCAAAGCATGATTGATCTTCATCAGGAAGTCTCTGCTAAGCAAATAAAAGGGGGCATGACACATGCTGGACTTCCTGCTGACTTTTGTAAAAAAAATGTCATTGTCTAGTTTATCCTCATCTTTGACCCCTCCCCTATCTGATGACAACTGTGTCAAAGTGTGGAGACAGAATATGAGAGCCACTGGGAGGAATAAGATTGGTGCTGAGATTGGAGAAGGATGGAGCACATGTACTGTTGTCATGAGTATAGCTCCCCTGAGTCCAGTGTCTTACTGACTGGAGTTCACTAGAGCTGTCCCTAGCTGTGGTGGGCTCCTGTGGGGCCCCATTGCAGGCCAATTCACCCACTTGCCTGACTCTGGCATCCCCAATTTGCCTTCCACAGTTGATCCTAGGCCTGGGGATGGTCCAGCATATCCCAGAGGCACAACAGGTAGTCCAATTGGAGGTGACCCCCAAGAAGTTTTCAGAGATGGTCAAGCAGGCCCAAGGTTCCCTGAGGTTGGTGTGGTGTCAAGTAGAGGCTCCAGTAAGTCATTGGTGGGCTCACACAGGTATGTTGGCTGACAGTCAGGTGTAGTGCATCACCTGTGCCTAGTGTGAGGAGCAATGCATGTCTGAAGAGCCAGCAATGGAATCCTGGCAGGATATGTTGGTCTGTCTTCCATGCTGCACTAGGCATGAGAAGTGCTCTGTTTTACAAAGTTGGCACATAACCTACATAATTGTGGAGCAAGGATGGGAGTTGAGCTGGGTGTTAGAGCAGCTGGGCAAGGGCTGGAGGAGCAGGGAATCAGGCTGGGGAGAAGGTTTGTCATGGCAGGGGTGCTCTAGACTGGAGGGTAAGGAAGGTGAGGAGCAGTCTGCAGAGAAGGTAGGGCTGCTGCAGAATGGGCATAGGGAGGCAACCTCACAGGACAAGGGCAAGTGGAGAATGTCCCTGCCCTCAGAGGCTGGGCCTAGTAAGAGGCCATGGAGTGAAGCAGCAATGGCCAGTCCCTCTGGCCCCATATGTACTCTCCTGGATTAGGAGCATTGGTAGGACAGCTCAGGGACATTCTTAGCCCAACACCATTGACTGTGGACTTGTTTCTGCACTGGTGGGTGGAGGAGCTGGCAGGGCAGTTGTTGGCATGAGAGGAGGAGCTCTGGAGGGCACAGGCAGACTGAGACAAGGCACAGGCAGACTGGGACAAGGTATAGGCAGACTGGGACAAGGCACAGTGGGATTAGAATGCCACAGTACTGGTGGCCAGTAAGCAGGTCCTAGAGATCCAGGAGTGGTGGGAGTGGTTGGGGCAGCTGGAGGCAAGGCCAGAGGAAGGAGTGGTGGAGTAGCAAGTTGTGCAGGAAGTCTGGGTGGCAAGGGCAGAGATGGAAGTGGGGAGGTGGCAGGAGAGGTGATTGGCAATTGAGGTAGCTTTGGGGCAGTGTCAGGGGACTACCCTTTTCCAACCTCTGCCCCTGTCTGACACTGACTCTCCTCACCTGTTTCTGCTTCCCTGAGGCTTGTTTGATGACTTCAGGGTGCTCTATGGGTCCCTGGAGATCTCTGGAGACCCCCAGAACTCTCCATGATCTATTGTTGTGCACTTTGGCTAACTCTGGTCACCTACACAGTCATTCCCATGCCTCTGCTGCCCCCTGATGTGCCACACCAAGCAGCAGGGATCCTTAGACTTGTTCTCTTTGGATTCCCCTCTGCTAGGTAATTAGTTTACCATTTGTATCATTGATTACAGTTCTAATATACTTTGGATTCCCCTCTGCTAGCTGTGTGACTTAGCCATCACTCCTGGAGGTCACCCTTACAGCAGAACAAGTCTCCTATCCTGGTCTGGAAGCTCCTCATAGCCTGCATGGAATTTCCAAGCCACTATCTGTCACTTCCCCACCAGGCTTAAGCATCCATGAAATTCTATGTCTCAGCTGGCTAATCCAGATACTCTCTTGGAGGCCCCAGCCCCACAGGACAAGGCCTGGACTTGCCTGCTACACCTAGAGAATCAGGTGCAATTGACTCAATCTTTCCTCACACATCACATGACCAAGCCCTCCACTGTCTGCCAAACCACTGAACTCATCTCCTAGTCCCTCCAGGCACTACTAGAGCACCTGACCCCTACCTCCATGCCACCCTCAGCTGTGAAAACACCCCTAGTGGCTCCCACCACCTTCCCAGCAGCTCCAATAGCCCCCTGAGCACATATTCCCCATCCCATGCTCCCAGATGCATATGATGGCAACTGCTCTGGCAGAGAGGATTTCCTCCAGTCCTGGCTCACATACATCCATCTCAGTAGAGACACTTTTGATTCCAATATGCTGAAAATAGCCTGGATTTTGTTGTACATGAAGACAAGATGTGCCTCCACCTATGTGCTATGGGTGTTCTGATGCCCCAGAGGTGTTGGGAGTTTTGCAGATTGGGCAGCCTTTGAAAAGGACTTCTAGGCAGAGTTCTTTCCAATCAACCCTGCCAAAACTGCTGCCTTAGTGCTATGCAACCAGGAACAGTATGGGCAAGGGAAGTGGATGCTGGATGGGTATATTGACTCCTTTCAGGCACTAGTCAAGCAAGCAGCCTACCCTGATGGCCTCCAACTATGCCTCACATTCTGGGATAATTTGCACTCTGTGCTACTGGAATGCATTGACAACCTTGCCAAGGGCCACCTGGACAATGAGCAGATTGCCTCCTAGTATAAAGTGGCCTGGGATCAGTGGCAGCTCATGGAGATTTGATGGGAGCTATGTCACACACACCTGACTCACTGCTCTGCCCCTGTCTCCACTCTCCAGTACCCTGCCCCTGCTCTCCCAACACCTGCCTCTGCTCTGGCCAGCTCCACCCCATGAACCTTACTGCTGGGCATTCCCATGGATGTTGATGCCATCCGACAGCACTGCACCATGCCACTGCTGTGCCTGAGATGCCAGAAACCTGGGCACTTTGCATGGCACTGCCCATTGGGTTTTGAGGTACATTACATCTCCATGGCAGAGCAGGAGGAGCTCCTCTTGCAGTTGTTGGCTGTGAAGGACATGGCCAGAGACTCACCAGATGAGCTGGCACTGGAGTTGACCCTGGAGGAGAGCAGCACTTGCACCCCCCTCCCAGGTCTGGAAGAGGATCTTTAGTCAAGCAGTGGATGAGATGTATGCCTCCATCACCAAGTACTAACCAGTTTGCATGTCTGTCAATAGAAAATGAAATTGCTTCCATCAATATCAATGACCCTAAGACAACAGAACCTCAGTAACCCTCTCCAGACATACAAACACCAACTCCAGACTCCAAGCCAGGCCCACTGATGCTGGGCAGACCTTGTCTAGGCTGCCCTGCATGGGAACACCAATTGCCCTGGTGGTATATGGTAGCTGCAAACCCCTCAGCAAATTCCCTGCACTTCAACATGGAAATTGAGACCATGGACACCCAGCAGGCCCATGGAGTCACTGCCCTCCTGGATAGTGGTGCCACAGGGTTATTCCTGGACTTGGAGTTTGCCAAGCGCCACTGCCTGACTGTGCAGCCACTGTCTCAGCCTATTCTGGTGTTTAATATCAATGGAATGCCCAACAAGGCTGGAGCCATCAACTCCATGGTTGACCTTGTCCTCTGCTACTGGAACCACACAGAGTGGGCCATTTTTGCCATCACCAGCCCAGGTAAGCAGGACATGATCCCTGGATTTACCTGGCTTTGGGAGCATAACCCCAAAGTAGACTGGGCCCAGGGCAAGATGACCATGAGCCAATGTCTCTGGAGGTGTGCCACCTGCACCACCAAGGTCAGGGAACAATGTTGGGCTGTGGTTTGAGAGCATGTGGCCATTTGTGCTTGCCATGCAAGCCATCTCCCCTTTGCAGATCTGGATTTTCTGGACCCCCTACCCTTGGCATTCCCTCATAGAGAGGCCCTCTGTAAGGATGACTGGAGTGTTGGCAGGGCTCTGGAGAAGGATCTGCTAGGGGAGTTTTGTGGCTTGTGCAACCTGGAGTCTCTGGACAAAGCAGTGAAGACTACAGATTGGATATATGCCACCACCCTATGCTCCCCACCCTCTGTCATGGAGATCTGGGCTAGCCAGACCACCTCCCAGTGGCTGGCCCAGGCCTTTGCTGTAAACTCCATGCCCCAGATGTTCTGGGACACCATGCCTTTGTATCTCCATGCATTTGGGGATGTGTTCTCTGAGGCCTCCTTCAACTTGCTCCTGGAGTGCAAGCAGTGGGACCACACCATTGAATTGATGCTGGACTCCAAGCCTGCAAGCTGTAAGGTCTACCCATTAGCACCAAAGGAGCAGGACAAGCTTGATGCCTTCCTGCAGGAGAACCTGGACTCTGGTCATATCCACCCCTCCAAATCCCTGATGGCTTCTCTGGTCTTCTTCATCAACCAGAAGGACAGCTCCCTCTGACTGGTCCAAGACTACTGGGCTCTTAACACCATGACTATGAAGAACTGCTACCCCCTCCCCCTCATCTCTGAGCTCATCAACAATCTCTGGAGTGCATGGTACTTCACCAAACTGGATGTCTGGTGGGGCTACAACAATGTGCACATCCAGGAGGGAGATGAATGGAAGGCTGCCTTCCAGACCAACCAGGGATTATTTGAACCTCTCATCATGTTCTTTGGACTCACCAACAGCCCAGCCACCTTCCAGACAATGATGAACAACATCTTCTGGGACCTTGTTGCTGAAGGCATAGTGTGTGTATACCTTGATGACATCCTCATCTACACCAAAACATTGGAGGAGCACTGCTGGATCATGCACATTGTCTTGGAGTGCCTCCATCTTCACCAACTCTACCTTAAACCAGAGAAGTGTGAGTTTGAGCAAACCCAGATTGAGTATCTTGGGTTGATCATCTTGCACAGAGCTATAGAGATGGATCCCATGAAGGTGGCAGGTGTGGCAGAGTGGCCAGAGCCCAAGAACAAGAAGGAAGTGCAGGCCTTCTTAGGGTTCACCAACTTCTACTGGAGGTTCATCCAGGATTTCTTCCATCATACCTGACTGCTGTTTGTCAAAGGACACCACCTGCAACTGGGGCCTCCCAGAGCAGGCAGCTTTCAACAATCTCAAGTGTGCTATCACCTCCAGATCCATCCTCCTCTTCCCAGACAATGACTCTCCCTTCTGGGTAGAAGCCAGGAGCTCTGATTTTGCCACTGGAGTTGTTCTGTCACAAGAATCCCAGAAGGATGAGAAATGTCATCTGGTGGCCTTCTACTCTAAAAGCCTGAATGCAGTGGAGTGCAATTATAAGATCCATGACAAGGAGATGTTGGCCATCATCTGGTCCTTCAAGGAGTGGTGGCATTTCCTGGAAGGGGCATGGCATAAGTTCAAAGTGTGGATGGATCACAAGAACCTCAAATATTTCTGGATGGCCAAAAAGCTCAACTGCTAGCAGGCCTGGTGGTCTCTCTAGCTAGCCAACTTCAACTTCTCACTGCACCACAAGCCAGGCCAGAGTATGAGAAAGCTGGATGCCCTGTCCTGGAGAGCAGACCATGGCACTGGGAGAGAGGACAACAGTAACATTGTGCTCCTCCAACCTGAGTAGCCATAAAGGGAGCAGAGGTGGATGTCCTCTGGGATATTTGGCATAGAAACCAGGATGGTCTGCAGGAGGACCTCATCACTCAGGCTACCAGGACACCCAAATCTGGACATGCCACTAGCACCAAGTCTGTCCATGCAGATGAATGGGCCCTTTGTGACAGACTCCTAACCTTCCAGGACTGCATCTATGTGCCCAATAACCTGGAGCTCTGCTAGAGGATTGTAGAGCAGCACCATGACTCCTGGATTGCAGGATACCCCAGCCAATGGAAAACATTGGAGCTAGTGTCCCAGAACTACTTGTAGCCCCAGATGTTCTAGTATATTGGGTCCTACACTAGTACATGCAATCTCTACCTCCACACAAAGCCCCAACATCACCTCCCCTCTGGACAGCTCCATCCCCTACCTCTCCCCACCAGAGCAATAGAGCATTGCCTCAGTGGACTTCATTGTAGAGCTCCCCAACACTCACAGTTATGATGCTATCATGGTAGTGGTGAACCTCAGTGGCAAGCAAGCACACTTCATTCCTACTCACACCACTTGCTCTGCCATGTGGGCTGCTAACCTGTACTGGAAGAAAATCTGGAAGCTCCATGGCCTCTCCAATGCCTACATGTCCAACCAGAGCCCACAGTTTGTGGCAGACTTCACCTGGGAGCTCTACCAACTACTTAACATGAAGCTCCACACCTCCACCACCTATTACCTGCAGTCCAATGGCCAGACTGAACATGTAAACCAGAAACTCAAGCAAAATCTCTGCCTCTTCTGCAATGAGCACTAGGATCACTGGAATGAACTCCTTCCTGATGCCAAGTTCCAGTATAACAGCCATGTTTAGGCAGCCACTCAAGTTTTGCCCTTCTTCTTGGACACTTGATGTCACCCACACATTGGCTTTAAACCCTGGGCCCAACCTTTGGAAACTGAAGCCATGAACAAGTTTCTGGATTGGATGAAGATCATACAGGAGGAAGCCTGGGCAGCTCTGGCAAAGGCAAAGGATGACATGGCATGATAATACAACCATGGAAGGACTCTGGCACCCAAATACCAGCCCAGAGATTGAGTTTACCTGGACACCTCCAATATTACAACCACCTGACCATAAAAAAAGCTCTCACACTGACTACTGGGACCCTTCACAGTATAAACAGCAGGGAGGACCCCTAGCTTATCAACTCTGGCTCCCCACCAGAATGCATGAGCTTCATCTGATATTCAATGTGGTCAAACTAACACCAGCCCCAGCAGACCCTATTCTGAGGCAATGCCCAGCACCTCCACCACCCTCAGTGGTGGTCAACAACAATGAGGAGTACAAGGTGAAGGAGATCTTGGATAGTCACCTATTCTAGTGGTGGTTACAATACAAGGTGAAGTGGAAGGGCTATGGAATCAAGGAACCTCCTGGGAACCCTGGGAGAACTGCATGCACCTGGACTTGTCAGGGAGTTCCACTAGAGGCATCCAGATGCATCCCAAGCTATTCAAGGGATCTATCCCATTTCACTAGCTGACCAGGCAATCCAGAACTTCTTCTACCCCACACATTGAGACACTGCATGCTAGAGGGGGATAATGTTAGGGGACTTCCATTTTCTGACCTCTGTGCCCAGCCTATGCCAGTTCTCCTCAGCCCACTCTCACTCCCCAAGGCTTGTTCACTACCTCCAGAGTGCTCTTCAGATTCCTGGAGATCTCTGGCAGTTATTTCCCTTTTCTAGAAACCCCTGGAACTTGCCACAATTCCTCATTGAGCACTTTCCTGAGGTTAGGGTTAGCTCCAGTTGTCTGTACAGTCATTCTCATGCCTCTGCTGCCAGCTGATGCACTGCACCAAGCAGTGGGGATCCTTAGACTTATTCTCTTTGGAGTTCCCTCTCCTAGGTAATTAGTTACTATTTGTATCATTGGTTACCATTTCTAATATACTTCAGATTCCCCT